>PYFS01004500.1:0-23904 GCA_003671545.1 Ophiognomonia clavigignenti-juglandacearum | reverse complement strand
GCCCGCCGGGCTGGGGAAAAGCTCGGCGCCCACCACCCCCAAAAGGGAAAAAAAAATAGAAGGAGCCTGGGGGGGTCTAACGTTAGGTTTGGGGGGCGAAAAAAAAAAAAAAAAAAAAAAAAAAAAAAAAAAAAAAAAAAAAAAAAAACCGAGCGTTTTCCAGTGTCCACGACTCACCTTGGTATTATCAGTGATCTGCTGCACGTTCGGATTCGTGATATTATCACACGCCTGGTGATAGCACGCGTCCTGGTCGACGCCCGTCCCCGTGTGCAGGCCCCCGACGGGCTTGTTCAGGATCTGCCAGAACGACGCATAGTCGGACCCGTTCGTGAATCGCGCCGCCGTGACGTTGATGCCCTTGGACACGAAGTCGTTGATGAACAGCCGCTGGATCACCTCCGACCCCGGCGGCGCCCGGGTGCCGTACGTCGCGCCGTCGCCGTCGAAGACGCCGTAGTACCCCTTCGACACCATGTCGAAGTTCAGGTACGTCAGGATCTGCGCTGCTTCCGCCGCGGCCAGGTTGTTGCAGTAGAACTCGGACCCGAGCAGCCCGTTCTCCTCGGCGCCCCACCACGCGAAGCGCACCTTCAGGTTCGTCGCGAACTTGTTCAGGCCCTTGGCCAGCTCCAGGATGAGCGACGTCCCGGACCCGTCGTCGTTGACGCCCGGCCCGGCCTTCACCGAGTCCAGGTGCGCGCCCAGCACCACGACATTGTCCGCGTCGCCGCCCTTCGTCTCGGCAAAGACATTCTGCGTGACGCGCTCCTCGATCAGCTGCGTCTGCTGGAAGTACGCCGCGACCGCCTCGCCCGCCGTGAGCCGCGCCACCAGGGCCGCGCCGTCGGCCTGGTCGATGGCGCCCGCGGGGACGATGTTCTCCTGGCCCGGCGTCGAGAGCGTGCCGCCCGTCGTCGGCGTCGGCACGTTGTTGTACACGATGACGGCGGCCGCGCCGGCCGCCGCCGCAGGCTTGATGCGCCCCGCCCACGTCGTGCCGTCCGGGCACGTGCCGCGCTGGACGAGGACGATCTTGCCGGCAACGTCGAGGCTGTCGTACGACTCGAACAGGCAGCCCGCGTCGCCGGCGACGCCCAGGACGAGCTCGGCGGAGACGCCCGCGGGCGTGGTCGAGGGCGAGTAGGTCAGGCCGAAGACGTAGTAGCTGGTGCCGGCGGCGGTGAAGTTGATGGACGTGACCTCGGTGTAGAGGGCGGGGAAGTCTTGCGTGTAGACGTCGAAGTTGGAGAGCTGGGAGGCTTCTTCCACAATCCAGTCGACCGAAGCTGCGTAGCCGGGCAGGCCGAAGGCTCGGTTACCGCCGTTGGCGTAGGCGATGTCGTTGAGCTTTTGCAGATCCGCCTCAAGGCTTTACCGTGAGGACACCAGCATGTTAGTATTTGCTGCTAAAGCGTCAAGGGAGGTGAAAGTTTCGTGCGTACTTCTCCTGCAATATCTCCGCCTGCAACGCTGCCGATGTCACCAAGGTGCCATCCGTGACTTGGGACAATGCCACCGAGCAGAGCCCCAGTACCAAGCTGTGGGAAGTCCTCATGGCTGTTGAGAACTTGCTGAGACGATACCAGCGGAGAGACCAAGTGGGAGCAGAGGCACCGTTCTTGATGCTATTCTCAAAGAGGGGAAAAGACACCACTTATATATGTACCGGCTGCAACATTATAAGGGAAAAGGTGCAATACCCGCCAAGTCAGAGGCGGTCGACCCGCTCAGGCGAGAAATCGCCTCACAGCTGTTGATACGCGATTAGGCAGGTGTTAAGCGAAATAATCATCTTGCCAAGATGGTCTTGAGTGCGCCAAGGGAAGATACCGATTTCCAAGCTTTTCTCTAGGAGCCGACTAGATATTGCTAGTCATCGTTATAATAATCATGCAGTAGTATGGATCTTACTAGTGCCTATTAATTCCCATTATAATGCGGAGTAACTAGAAGTGTGTCTTTCCTTTTCCACTTGAAAAATAGATATGTCGGCCCCTCGACCACCACTAGGCTGGCGTATGGAGTTCCGGACCTTGTGGCAACTTTCTGGTGGCAAGTTGGTTTCTCAAGTCTCCCTCAACTTCCTGGGTCCCGACCGTTTCGTTAAGCAATGTACATAGTAAGTATCCGGAGCTGCTTCTTGAACGGCAAGACCATTGAGCCCGTTTTGTACAGTAACTTGTGAGGCAGGTGACAGAGAGCGGCCAACTAAACAATGGGACGTAGTCTTCGCAGTGGAATTCTGTGGTATAATCTCTTCGATTTCAGTGTTTCTGTCACCTGGAGAATCTGCCAACAATGCAATATTGTTGTTGTGGATGGCGGAAAACAGAGGCGCATTTCCAAAAGCAGCTGTCCATTCCAAGTTGGCCGACACACGCCAGATCCGGGTCAGTGCTGATGCGCATGACTGCCATGATGACAGTCAGCACGGAGGCGGCTACGAAGGAAATTCCGTGAGGCAAGTATTCATTTATTTCACGATCTGCCTCTTTATAGCCTCGTCCAGCTTACAGATGCGACCAGAAGGCCGAGTGGCAGTGATGGTCTGGTGGTCTATGTTATTCAGACAACCTTCTGCCTTCTTCGACCCAAAACATGGCTGGAAAGGCCTTCACAGCTGGTCTGGACACCGAGACAATCTGTTCGTCCCCACTTGCCCTAACCCTTTTGGGCACTTACATGTGACATCACACGCGGCCGGCGACGTTGTTTGCCACCAGAACTGAACTGCAGGAGGCCAACCAACAACACAGCGTGAATGCTCTCATCTCACTCTTAGTCCCTAAGGAATAATCCATCTTCCTTCCTTTAATCCCACACACCACCACCTAGATCTTATACCAAACACACGATGGTCCGCCTCGCAACCCCCGTCCAGTCGGACGATGACTTCGACCTGCTCTATGACGCCCAGTCCGTGAGCGACGTCAGCGACGATCTGAGCCACAACGAGCAGCCTCGCACGTCCCCTGCCACCAGAGAAGCCGTCACCAGCTCACAGAGGCTTTCTGGTCCTCATGAGATACCAGTGATGCCTTTCACCGATAGCAGTGACCAGGACGACGTGGCTGCGATGGCTCATCAGTTTCAGGATCATTCTATCAATCGCAGTGCTTCTACTTCCGGGATCCAACCAAGCTCAGGCAGCACAAGGAGTCGAGGCAACATCGTCAACGATGGCTTGCAGTACACAAAGTCCGTGTACAACAAGCTGTGGAACAAGGACGCCCTGATTGCTGTCATGGGGTGAGTGACTCTGTGGACGTCCTCGTCCTCGCCAATAGATATTGGTGGAAGCTGACTCCGCCCAGAATGACCGGGTCCGGAAAGACGACGTTCATCTCAAAAGTTACCGGACGCGATGACCTCCAAATCGGACACGATCTCACATCATGCAAGTCGCTCTGCCCCTCAATCAACCACCCTCCATCATGCGGGCTGACACACCTCCAGGCACGCGAGACATCCAAGTGGTCGAGACCAAGATTGACGGCCAGACCGTCCGCTTCGTCGATACCCCGGGCTTCTCCGACACCAACATGTCAGACACCGAGGTCCTCCAGATGATCGCCGACTACCTCGCCGCCGCCTACAAGCAGGAGATGAAGCTGTCGGGCATCATCTACCTGCACCCCATCTCCGACAACCGCGTCACGCACCACACCACCAAGAACCTCGACATGTTCCGGAAGCTCACGGGCGAGAAGAACCTGAAGCACGTGCTCCTCGCGACCAGCATGTGGGACAAGGTCAGCCCGGACGAGGGCCTGCGCCGCGAGGACGAGCTCCGGGGCAAGTTCTGGAAAATCCTGCTCGCCATGGGCGCCAAGACGGTGCGGCACGACGACTCGGCGGCGTCGGCGCGCAAGATCGCGTCGATGCTGCTGGGCAACAAGCCGTTCTACCTGCAGCTGCAGGAGGAGATGGGCAAGGATAACAAGGCGCTGCGGGACACGGCGGCCGGGAAGGAGGTGATGATCGAGCTGGTGCGGATGAAGGAGGAGCACCAGCGCGAGCTGGCCGAGATGGAGGGGCTGATCAAGAGCTCGGCGAAGGAGAGCGAGAGCGTCATCGAGGCGCTGAGTGAGCACTACCAGGCGAGGCTGAGTGAATTGGAGAGGACGCTGCGGGATGAGAGGAGGATGAATGAGGCGGCTGTTATGTCGCTCACGGATCGGATACAAGCTCTGGAGAGGAGAGGGGGCTCTTGTGCGGTGATGTAGAGGGTTGGTGATGTGTGGCAGGTTCATTCGGAAGAAACCGGCGAGACTATAGAAACTGCGCGGCAGTACCTATCCCAGAACATGGTCGCCATTTTGTCATCATTCGTCTCTCCGAGGTAGACAGACCTACAGTGAGTGTTGTGCGTGAACAAGTTGGCTGGTGAGGTAATGATGAATATTTCATCGCATTGAAATGCTGCAGCGCCTTACCCAACCCAGTATACCGGATGCTCAATGCTGTACCCGTCCCATGGGCCCGGCTATGCCTACAAACCCCGGAGGAACTCCTCAAGCATCAAAGGCTTTTTCACCGCATTATTCAATCCCTCATGGTATGTGACCCACACTTGATTTGCCACAGGCTCCTCAGCCTTGGCCTTTTCGTTGCCATCCACATCGTAAAGCGGTACCTCCACAATCACACGTCCAAAGAAGTCTCTCTTGACCAGGGTGGACGGGAGAGCCGCCGGCTGCTTCTTCCTCTCTGCGTGCTCCTTATCGTCCTGCGGGTGAAGCTGGTCGAGAGCAGCGTGGTCGGTCGGTCCACCGGCGACGAAGCGGGCACGCGCTGCTGCCGTGTCGCGGAGGGCGATGGTCTTTTGTAGTTCTTGGTCCAGGACCTGCCGCACGGCGTAGCGCACTGGGATTTGCGTGGCCAGGACGTGGGCGCCGGCTGTCTCGAATGTGGACAGAATGTCAAGATCGCTATCACGATGTTAGTAAGGAACAGCCGGGAAAGAAGAGACCGGTACTTGGGGGACTCACGGTTCCATCCTGTACACCCACTGTGTCCGACCAGCGACAGACGGAATCGCTTCCTCGATCTTGCCCTTCACCATCTGTATGCCCACCTCGGCCAACACTTCAGCAGCCCTGCGAACCATGATCTTCTCCGTATCACGCCGTACACTGGCAATGGAGCCCTTGTCAGTGCCGCCGCCCACGACGACAGGCTTGACATCAGGTGCCACCATTCGCACAAGGTACGGCAAGAAATCAGTCGCGATAGCCTCGGGACTTCGGAAGGCCCGCATCAGAGTTGGTGGAAGTTGTGCATGTAGACCTTGCAGCACAGCCCGGTTCTCCTTCTCTGCCTCATAAGCAGAGTAGTCGGCACGAGGTCCTGTGAAGGGTAGGGGAGCAGTAGCTTCACCATCACCATCTGCAGCACGCCACTGCTTGTCATACCCAACACTGGTTTGATGCCGGTGCGGGCTGGCGAACAGATGGTGGCAGGCTAGCACCGGCTGGCTGAGGTATGGCCCAAGTTCCCATTCTTGGCTCGAGAAGATGCGCGAAGAGCAGGTATCGTGAAAATGCAGCCATTCATATGCTGCGTCGGGTTTCGAGAGATACGAGTCGTCGTTGAATTCGCGGTTCGGATATTCCAAAAAGATCTCCGTCATGATCCGTTCCACCTCTCCACTGGTGTCCACCATCTCGCGCAACCGCTCCATTGCATGTCTCTTGAGGTGTTCCGAGAAGCCCAGGGTCGCTTGCGGCTGTTCATGGCGCGTCTTCTTGTCGAAGCTGGCATCTGCTTGCCGAGGGAAGCCTGCACCTTCTTGGAAGACTCGCGTGACGATCTCTTTGATGCCACCCCTACCAATGCCCCGAGCACCTCCGCCACCATGTTGAAGGCTCTGAAGCATGTTCTTGTCAACCCACTGACGAGTGAGCTGGGCGCAGCCAGGTGCATTAGCAGCCTTTAGACGCCCGGCCACCCATTCCCCCACTACCATCACACCCCGTAGGTCCCCCTCGGCTGCACTTTCAGATCCTCGCTTGGCATCGAGACCGTTTGACATACCCCATGCAGCTTCGCATAGACGCCGGGCGGCATCCTTTTCACAGGGGATGCCTTCCTTCTCGAAGACGGCGCGTAATCGACTGACCACAGCTTCGATCGAAGGCTTGCCCACGCGGACGATTTCGGCAAGTCCTGATTGCCGCAATGGACGCAGTGACGGGTGGTAGACATCGTTGCAAATAAGGACAAGAGGCCGCATTTGCCGAAAGTCGTCTCCCTTCTTCTTTCTGCGAGCATTTGATGTCGATGCTGCGGCGCCAGAACTGTTCTTCTGATCTGTCAGGACCAGATCAGTCACAGCTTTGATAAAGCCACCCTCGCCAGTACCTCCAGATCCTATTGTCACTCCGTCAACCTCGTCCACCACGACACACACTGGCCGCGCAACCTTGGCCTTCTCCCCAGGCTTCGTTTTCGAGTGCTCCACCGTTTTGACGCTCTCTGTGCCAAGACTTGTGCGGATCCGACCCTTAACGACATGCTGACTCCGGTCGTCGCTGGCATTGATCTCCATGACCTCGTATCCGGCCTGTCGTGCGCACACGTGCGCCAAAGTTGTCTTGCCTAGGCCAGGAGGCCCCGTCAACAGGAGAATCTTCTTGTGTTGCTTCTCGTCTTCTTGCTGTGTCTCTTGGCGTTTGCGGGTGGCGTTTGATTTTTGTCTTGATGCGTGTGGAAATACAATTGGGTCCCATTGCTTCAACCACCGAAGGACTTGTCTGTTGGTGAAATCGTCACCAACCAAATCAACAAAATTGCGTGCTCGGTACTTTTCCGTCCACAGCAGTGACTTTTTCGGCTTCTTCGAGTGTAATGGCCGCGCCTCCACGGACTGTAGAATGGGTGGGTTCGCATCGTTCGCCGCCTTTGACTCCTTGGCGCTCTGTATCTCGGCTGTGGCTGTGCTAACGAGCTGGTGGATGTCGATGCCATAGTATGCTCGACGGGCCCTTCCTTCTTTCGTCCTCGATCTTTCGGCGACCATGTCTTTGTAGGATGTTCGAATCGCAGCCTGGCGTTTCAGAATACCGTCTGACTTTCCAGAGCACGTCACAAATGCATATCCGTCGCGTCCAAGTCTTGTCTGGGTGTAAGCAGGTGCAGAAGCAGACGGGTTAACCCGCTCGACAGCCCGCGTGTACCAGTCGTCTTCTTCCTCCGCTATGTTTATGGAGTCTCGCCTTTGCGCATTCATGGTGTCCAGAGAGTCTTCTTCCCTCTCCTGTGTGTCGTCCAACGTTGTCTCGGGAAAGACCTCGGGGAGCGAAGAATCGTCCAGTCTATTCCTGGGGTCGACAAGCATCACCCTCTTGGAAATCGGTTGGTCTGCAGTGATTTCGCCATCTTCGTCATCGGAGCTATCGTCAACCACAAAGCCGCCCCTCATTTGAGGTCGCGTGGGCTTTGGCGCTTCCCGACATGGTCGAGGGCGTTTCCTCGGTACCGCCGGCGAGGAACTGGGAGGGTATGCGATCGGGGAAGACGGAGCAGCCATAATGGTTTTTCGGTGGCAAAAATGAGTGTGAATTACCAGATCGAAACAGCGTGGGAGAATAGTGGTCTTCTAAGTAGTCGTGATCAAATGTGGAATTGCTCGATACAACAATTTGAGAGGAACGCGCTCGAGACGCGACGCAAACGCGCAAGGATACCCCTGTCATTGAGACTAAAAGCTGCAACAGGGATATCCCTAGCTATCACGAGACCCAAATTAGTCAGATTTTCAACGTCACTCCATGGCTTCGCTGTCAACTCAACACTTCACAAGACTTTGGCTTGGTTCCACCTTTCAATTAGGCCAAGCTCTCTGCGTCCTGCCCACTGCCTTATCACTGCAAGTTCTGTAGTCATAATTCATGTTTTCGGGTGACGATAGTGGTTATGGACTCAGGGATTTCGTCGGAAGAAAGGGTTTTGTCGACTAAGGGGCACAGCAACCTTGCAGAAGTCACATCAAGCTGCGGGGGGACCACTTAAGCCACTGAGCGCTGGCCGTCCGTCCTCGAAACCCAATCCAAACTGCGGAAATCTTTGGTCGCCAGTAGCTCCAGTCCGCCGCAACGAGCACAGAATTGCGCGATCTCTAGAGCTGCACAGTGGCTGTGGACGGTGTTTGTTCTGCAGTGCCCATTTGGAGAATATGAGTTGCTGCATACAATTAGCTGAGTTGACATACAGGAGCAACAACATCAAGCTTCTTGAAGTCAAGACCTAGAAAGTTGACTTAACTGGATGAAGGGTGGACAGTACAGTCGCAGCAGAGAAATAAAGAGGCGGGCGCCAAAACAAGTGATGTCCGTAAGACGACAACCCTTGCAGTGCAGCCTCAAATCTTTGATTCACTGAATACATAACCTTTCTCTAGCAGTCAAGGTGCTATGGATGTTACCTAGGTATCCCTGGATACGCGAGCTATCAAAAACAAGCTCACAATTCCCTGTTCATTGATAACACAACAATCGTGTCAGCCCTGTCCGGCCCGCCGTATTCTCACATCCCCTCCCCTCCGGTCTCGAACCAGCACTCAGCAACATTTCTATGCATAGCCCTATGCCACTACCGGCTCCATGACGTTGAGGTTGCCTTCCCCGCCCCCCGTTCCCCTCTAGACTATTTGCACAGGCCGTATTAGTGTTCTTTCTAGGGGCCACGCCCTTTCCTAGCTGTTGCGCCACTCGAGCTTCCAGGCCGCGAGGAGCTTGGAGATGATGTGATGGTCACAGCAGGAGCAGGAGCAACGGGCATCGAGGAGGTTTTCATTGCCGCGATCTGTTGCATCTTGATTGCTTGAAGCTTTTTGATGAGCAGATCCAAGTCCTGAGATGTCATTTCCTGGTTCTTGGTATGGTCGTTGAAAGCGTCTTTGACTGCCTGTTTGGCAGTTGGTGGCGATTTCGATGGAGTCTTTGACGCAGCTTTTGATGGAGTCGTCTGTCTCGAGAGCTGTGCTGATCGAGTTCTTTCGTCAATGTCAATCATCATGCCTATGTCGTCCTGGACCCCTCGAAAGAGGCCTGTTCTTTGGAGACCGCTTTGCATGGAGTTCATTAGTCCCCTTGTTATGCCTTCGCCTCGAGGGGGTTCCTTGAGGCTGTCAATGCCAGTATGGAGGCCGTTTGAATAATTGTCGTAAACACAACTGTCAGGCTTCTTGATGTTTGGATCCCGCTGGCTCTGAGGTTTGCGTTGTTCTCGTTCATACCTGATGATTGCCTGCACATCCTGACCCCATTGGGCCAGTTTTTTAGTGACTCTGATTTTGTCTCTGACACTTTTCAATAGTTCCGAGAACTCCTTCTTGAACGCTCCGATCAAGGTCAAAGCACTCAATGCAAGCGTTGAAACCATGGTGTATTTGGCCAAGGCGGTGTTTGAGTTGCCGTCGGCCATTTTAGCCCATGAAGTTGCGGTGGAATTTGCGGACCTGGCTAGGTTTGTCAGAGCATCAAGCCCATAAGCCAAGCATTCAGGCTGTGTTGCAACAACATCATCGAATACAGCCGCCAGCCCATGTACGAATGAGAACAACTCTGATTGGCTTAGATTTGGGGCAAATTTCTCGGCCTCAGTAGTGAGCTGAAAAAAGAGATTGGCGGCAGTGGTGGCGTTCATTTTGACCTGTAAGAGAAGGTAAGACATTGGCAGGCCACTAATTATATCATATCTGCCAACTTGAAGATACTTAGTAAGGATTGATGGGAGGATTCGACTTACAATGCTCAATTGAAGCGATTTTCAGTTGCTGTCTTGTGGTGGCAGACTATGGAGTGTATTAAATCGAAGCGGGTGGTGGTGGGGTGATATTTCCGGGACGAGGAAGGAAAATATTTGCTTTGGGTGCGGTTTTTGGACAATATTTTTGAAGTAGTTTGGAATTGGGTGGATGTTCAAAGTTGAATCAAAGTGGTTGGAAATTCTGATTTGTTGAAAGTTTCAAGGTTCTGAATGAGGAATATGGATTGAATGAACATCATTTCGGTTGAGTGGGGAACGAAGACGAGATACTTATACCGCTCAACATGTGCATCTTCTGGGTTTTCGGCCTGCCAGTCTTGTTTCTGCTGCTCAAGTGCCTAGGTGAGTTACTACTCACTGTATGTGGAGGCCGGGAGTCCAACATCGTGAGGCCCATTGACCAGTCCGTGGGCCCTAGGTGACCGCTTCTGCATGGGTAGGGCCCAACATGATACCAAGAACAGAAAGAGTGCTTGACGTTGCAATATGCAGGAGAAGGTACAATATTGGGCCTGCCAGTGCATTGCTGGCGCCGTAAGTCTTCTCCAGGTCGTACATAGTCAGGTGGGTATGGGCCATCAACCTCGGACATGGTACGATGTGGTCCGTGGTCTCAGACCTCTGTAATGAAACCCATTCTGGTCTGGAACGCTCCCAACTCGAGGGCACATGAATGGACATGCGGGCTTGGGGTTCAAGGCTCTCAGGTCTCACGCCGCATGGCCACAACTTGGGAGTTTCGACCAAGATTCGTGGCCATAAACTTTAGCAGATATGAGGTTGGGAGGGGCAGTTGCTTCTAAAATAGCTCTAGAATTAAGCATTCGAGGTGTTGGCGACCTCGACTACGGCAAAGCATACAACGTGCCAGCTCCCAACTGTATCCTGCGCCGCAAAAAATGCTCCGTGGCGGTTACCGGCGTATTGCAAGTGGACGCTATAGCTATTTTTATATAAGTGGCCTGACCCACTGCGGGGGCGGCTTCTGCCTCAGTGAACATGCCGTACAGTAGACTCACAAACTCAAGTGCTGCCTAAGTAAATAGCACCAACGCCTGCATTTAAGAAGCAGCCTTCCCCGCTTCTTTGCATCCCAGTTCTACTTCAAAAACCTCTTCCAACTTGCATTTTCCCACAACCCGCTTTCATCCATTCGAGATCACCAGCAACGTCACTGAATTGCGAGCGGCTTGCTGTCAGTCACTTACGCACCTGGGCACGCTGTGCTCGAGCTTCTTTTGAAATCAATAGCCTTTCGCCAAGGCCTGTCCTTGCAGCGGGTTTTCAGCAATTCCAGAGCTCCCTTCCACGTCACACCAACTGTAAAAGTTCGAACAGCACGCAAGATGTCTTCTCCGGAAAATTCTGGCACACGTGCAGTTTTTGAGACGCGTTGTAATTTCTACAAATTCACCCTTTGGCAACGCTTGACCCCTCTGTTTCGACACATCGTACTTCTTTCCTTGGAGTACCACGAGGCCGCCCTCGCGCTACTCAACATTCCTGGAGACCTCGCTGATGGGTTAGACCGTGTCCACGAGGAAGTTGAAAGTCACTGGTCCCGGCTGCACGTCAATTACGGGAAGCATTTCGCCCTGGTCTCGGAACTGACCACCTACCAGGAGGTCCTGGCGTTGCAACTGCTCTCCGACTACACCGGTGTGCCTTCTGAAGCCCCGATAGAGTGGGTACAAGAGCACGCTGCCGCTATCAAAGCACACCGTATCTCCGCGAATGCAGGAGAAGGCATCGCCCTTCGAAAAGACGGGGTCGATCAGGCGGATAAGGCGGTAGGAAAAGAGGAGAAAAGCGAGTATGATGCAAATGTTCTTGCGCCACTGGAAGAGCTCATGCTCGACGTCCAACATGTGGAGAGCGTGATGATTGCAGCTGCGGACTTGGGCGGACCACAAGGCGGGCAAGGCTTGCGGATCAGCCAGCTTATCGACAAACGCGACTGGGCGAGTCTGGCCGGGACCCTCATGAAGGATCGGTCACTCCTCGTCACCCTCTGCAAACTCTACATGGACAAAGAGCTGGCGTCGGCTGGGCTATCCCTGAACAGTGAGAAGGCCGGGAAAACCATGAAATCCTTGCATCAGGTCATGCACAAATACTTCGCTGATGTTTCCAGTTCGACGGACTTCAAACTCAGCAAGTATGCCATGGGATTGTCCTTGGAGGATGGGACCAAGGAATTTGTCGCGTCAGACATGGAGTCTGGCATCGGCTATGAGAGAGTATCCTTGTGGTCTCGTGTCAAAGGCATTGCGGATTCGATCAGAGGGTATCTTGGGATCCTCACGACGCCTGGAGTGTTTTCTGTGAACCCAGAAAAGGGCGTCTGGGAGGAGATGGAGCAACTGATCAAGATGGAGTCACAATAGCTCGGGAAACGGTACATGTACGTGCTCCGTAAGATTAACAGGTGAAAGGAACCTCAGGCACTTGATCATTGGGGCGATGGATGAGGGTGCGTCTAATGGGCGTCCCAACTTTGCCGTATCTTTAATAATTAGACTCGAAACAATGAAAGTATTCAGCGGCCATGAAGAGCGCGTACTTAGCTGGGAACAAAAGACTTTCGCTGTGTCTCCCAATCTCGACAAGCCAAGTTTGCTCACATCCAACGGCTGTCACCACAAGTATCATTCTAGGAGGTCGACGATGAGTGGATTCCGGCGCTTTCGTCAATGGGTTCTTGGGAGTCTGCCAGACCTTCGTCACGGCCGCGTTCGCAGTCTGGGGAACCAAGCTGGTCGGTCTCACCGCCGCCGGGTCCATAACGCGGGCGAAGTCGCTGCCCGGTGCCATCAAGCAGATTTTCTGGCACATCACCCCCCTGACCTTCAATCTTTTTTGAATTGCTACGCATACCAAGTCTCATCGGTATCACCGTGCCCCACTACTTCGTTCCGCTTTAATTGTCCCAACTTTCTCTTCTCAGTCGTCCCAGCCTAACCATCTCATCTCATCCATCCCCATCAATCCCAGATAACTCACATCGAACAGGTCATGACAAAAAGAATACTCCCCAACCCTATTTGAGGCTCAAGATTTTAACTTGGAAAGAATATAAGAAGGACTCTGCTCCAAGCAATGTCATGGTGGATCGTCAAACTTTAAACATTCATGATCTCAGCATGTTCCAAGGTTCTTTTGACTTGAATAGGCCAGGGAGCTTCAATTGAGACTACCCAAGCTCCTTCCATAGTGCTACGTACATACTTTGCTATTGCCATCACAGTACTGATCAGGAATTTACTGTTCCATCCCAGGAGCAAATTCGGTAGTTTGGATTCCATCCCTTAACATATGCCCGCCTGATAACATCCTTGCCAGCCAGCATTAGTATATCAACCCATCCACTTATCTTCCCTTCAATTTTTGTATAGATTGCTACTACTGTGTACTACTCAGGGTACTCTTCTGTCTCATACCCTTGGAAGTCAGTCTAAATATTCCCACTTTCGTCAGAAGTCAACACCTATACAGAGCATTTTTGTTAATTAGGTAGCCAGCACTATCAGATAGGCCACCTGCAAATTAGAAGTAGGAGTGCCCCCACGGCCATTTACAGCTTGCACCATTCTCTACAATACTGAATACCGAGTAACTGACTTACCTAAGGTTGTCAAATAAGCAAGTGACAATTCTAGACTCTGCAATCAATTTCAGTATGGTACCTTCACTCCTCTATCTCCAGCTAGGTAAACTCTTTCCTCAATTTGCCATATTAATCCCTGAGTGGGACATAGTCCGGGTCCTACTCAGGCCTGCAGCAGGTAGGGGCAGTCCCTGTCGTGTCCTGTCCTGCCCTGATTCTCCAGTATAAGTTCCTGGACTTTGGAAGTCGTACTTTTATGAAGAGAGCATTCCTTGAACCTCATCAAAGAGTCAAGACTAACAACCTGGGACTTGCTGCTGCGGGACTTTGAAATTATAGCACCCCTCCTGCTTGAACTTAGCAAGCCTTGCTTTCCTACAGCCAGACTTGTTTGCCTGATCACTGAATATATAGGTAAGTTGGTTTTCATCCCTGAAAACTTTTTCTAATCTGCACTTTCTACTTCAACTTTAGAAGTCTTCCAAGGTTGCTTTGCGTTAGCTAAGACGTCGGCACTTGATCACTGAATGCTGATACCCAGTTCAAGTGGTACGTTAACCTTTATGCTTATAGCTTTGCCTACCCTATGTACATTCACCATCATTTGTATCATCATCACTTTCTTCTCTCTCCCACTTTCAGTTCTTACCAAAATTTGACCGTTGTGTCATTGTTTACCCTCTCCTGTACTCTGTCCTTATCACCAGTTGACAATTTGTGTCATCGACCACTTCCCCTCTTTCCACACTCAGTCTCGCACTCCTTGACTCTTGGTGGAGTGGACAACTTCCTTTTTTCCCATACTTAGTTCCCAATATCAGTTGTCCTTTTAAGTCACCAACGACTTCTCCTCTTTCCACAATCACTTTACACTATGACTTGACTCTATGTATCATTGACTATTCTCTTCTCTCCAACCCTCAGTCCTTATAGCTGGTCATTCGCCTGTACCATCAACGCCTGCTCCTCCCTCCTTAGCCACCAGCTTGACTGTCTCTGTCACTGACAATTTTCCATCTCACTCACGCTCACTCTCCCTCTCACTCTCCCTCATCACTTGTATTACGAAGATATTCACCTCTCTCCTACACCCAGTCCTTAATATAAGCTTTGTCATCAGCAACTCTCCTTTCGTTGACACTCCTCCCTTTCAAGTGGACCGTTTGAGCCATCAATAGCTGTCCTCTGCCATACCCAGTCCTCAACACCACTTGCGAACTTGTCTTGTCACTTGGATGACAGAAAATTTCGACTTATCGTGTTCATCAGTCACTGTTGTCAGACCAGGATATTCCACACAATCACTGTACTTCAAGTCCCTTAGTCAACTGGGTGAATACTTGGTAAGCTAATCCCTGATCCTGGCTATTTGGCCCTCCTTCTCTCCAGGTGTGGTCACCCTTGCAGTGCCTTGTCCCCACCTACCTTAGTATTTAGTAGTCTCCAGAAAAATTACTGACTCCATCCTCCCAACTCCCAGAGGTCAGATCCTCTTTTCAGTAATCAACTACCTCCGTAAACCGCAAAGTCACACCATACTGAGGACTTGCATCCTCTCCAACCACATTGAAGTCCCACAAGCACACTTACTCTCCTGTAACTCTCACCTCACTTTCCAGAATCTACTGTCAGCGTCGACCACCTCACAGTCCTTTGAGGAGACTTACTCTCCTGCAAACCTCACGACATTTTCCAGCGTCTGCTGTTTACCACAACCACATTGCAGTCACTCCAGGAGACTTATTCTCCAGCATCCTCCACTACACTTTACAGCATCTGGTTCTCTACCACGACCACCTTGCAGTCACCCAAGTGGACTTGTTCTTCGGCGACTTGTACTACACCTTGCGGCATCTACTGTCTACCACGATCACACTACAGTCACTCAAGAAAACTCATTCTCCATCACCTCTCACCACCTGCGCACACTTTGCAGCATCTGCTGTTGACCACAAGTTAGTCATTCCCTCAACGAAGCTCTATCAGCACATTCTCGACATCTGTCATCTCTCATGTACAGAGTAAATTGTATTGGAACAATAACCTTGGAGGCCCAGTCTCATCCATCTTCTTACTGATAGGTTTTCTGAACCAGGACTTCTGAGAGGCTCTCAGACTATCCCAGCCCACAAAGGAAATCATTGTTTTCTGTGATCAGCGAATTCTCATTCTCAGCCTTCACCTTTGAGCCCAACAGCTACTCTCAGTTAACACTCATAGGTAAGCACACATGCCAACTCAGTGACTTTGACTACTTATCGGTTCTCATATGGACCTCGGGACTCAACTCTCCTGAACTGGTCATCTATCTCTATGGCATATACTCACCAATTTTTTTTAGAGCATACAAATTTGTCTGATCTATTGGACAGAAGAATCATCAGTCAACACTCGAATATCGGCTCATCTACAATTTGGAAGGAATAAGAGACAAGACCTAGATACCGCCTCATTCTTGAGGCGGGAGTCCCCAAAACAAACAGCACTTCCCCAAAGCAACAAGATGGGTCATACTGGCCACAACAACCAGTACGAGCCTGGTGGTGGAAACCAGGGTGGTGATCCCCAGTCTGACTACCCCAGTCCTACCCAGCAGATGAACCACCCCAGTTCTGCTGGCGATTACCCCTTCGACATGGGCTATCAGAACCTGAACAACGGCTACACCACTTGCAACCAGCCCTCCTTCTACCCCGGTAGCAACAATCCCGCCAACACCCCGGGTCTCAACAACGCCATGGCCGGTACACTCAACCGTGCCTCTCGTCGCGGCATGCTAGGCGCCTCCACCACCGCTTCAGTTCGCGGTAGTTCCGGCCGTGGTGGTGGTGGTTCCCGCGACGGCATGATCACTCGATCCCGCGCCTCGCAAGCCAACACCACCCCCGACACCACTCCCAACGCCAGCACCATGGCCACTCACGCTACTAGCACCTCCAACCAGTCCACCACCACCAACAGCCCCTTCGTCCGCCCCGCCCACCGCGAGCTCAACCACTCCCGCATCAACGAGCCCGGCCCGGACACGCACCCGGACGCCGCCTACCGCAGCCCCAGCGCGCACCAGTGGGCCGAGTTCCTGCGCACGCCCGAGCTCCTCCGCTACGTGACCAATTCCGCCATCAAGGACGTCCAGAAGCACTGCAAGGACATGATCACCGCGGCGCACAAGAAGGCCCGGCCCGCCGGTGGCGGCCTTACCACCAAGACCGCCGCCGCCACCGGACCATCCCCACTGCTGGTCGAGGGCGGGCCCTACGACACCGCGGACGCCAACGCCGTCTGGAAGTACTGCGACGCGTACCTCAAGCGCCGCCACCAGCTCAACAACAACCAGGCCGCAAGCCGCTCGCGCGCCATCAAGGCCGCGGCGCTGAAGCACTGGAAAGCGCTGGCGATGGAGGCTGGGTTTCCGGATGAGGAGTTCCGCTGTGACCTTGGTGATGCGGGCAATGCCACTGATGCTGCTCCCGGTCTGCTGTCTGATGTGACACGGAAGTCTATCGATAGCTGGCGTCTGAGCCAGGGCATGTTTGCTTCGCTCGGCTCTGGTAGTCCTGCTGGTGCTCCAGCTCCTGGTGCTCCTAATTCTTCCATCATGACGAACATGGCTCTCCAGAGTGGTCCTCCCGCAGCTTCTCTCAACCCTGGTGGCCTCGGCCAGATGTCTCAGCTCCAGGGTGCGGCTCAGTACCTGCAACAGAACTACGACGCATCCATGGCTCCTCAGACTTCTACGTCGGCTCCTCCTCCCACTAGTTTTGGTGCTCCCGGCCGAGTTCCTCAAGTTCAAGCTCCAGCTCAGAACCACGCCCAGGTTATGGCTACAACTGCTGCTGCGGTCAACGTGCCTCTTCCTCCTCGCACTCGCGCTCAGACCCGCAACAACGCTCGCCGTCCCATCAAGGCCAGGTCATCCGCGTCGCCGGCTCCCGAACCGACCGCGCCTGCTTCGTTTGCGCCCTTCAACATGCACGATGTCTTGAGCTGGCAGGCTCAGCAGTACAACAACAACACCAACAACAACATGCCTTCGGCGTCCGCAACCACTCCGGGCCAGCAGTACACCAACACCATTTCTGATCCTTCGAACGCCTACGCTCAGCAGCATAACACCACCGCTTCCGGTACCCCAAACACCCAGGCTCAGCAGCAGTACAACCCCACAGTTTCCGGTCCCTCGAACATGCAGAACCAGCAGCAGCAGCAGCAGTATACCACAACTCCCGCCTCGACCTCGACCCCCACCTTCAACGGCCAGAACGCAAGCGAGAACTCGACCCTAGACTGGAATGCTCCATGGACCCTCACTCCCGACGGCGCCCCCGTCTCAACCGACGACTTCCTCAACACGTTCTTCGCCGAGAACGACGACAGCCTGAACAGCGGCTCCACCAAGAATGACGATCGCGAGGATGACTTCATAATGTAGTTGCATTGGCGGGGCGCGAACACTACTCGACTACATATTGTCTTTCTTCTATTTTCTCTCCCCTCTTTTGATTACTCTTTTTTTTTTTTCGGTGGGTGGCGCCGTGCTTTCGAGATACCCATTAGGTGGCAAGGCACGAATGGGGTGGCTGGAACAGTTGTCATTCGGCGTTTGGGTTTGGTGTTTAATATCAAGGTGTTCATTATAGAAAGAAAACAGGGGAAAAAAGTGAATGGAGGGCGAGCGTTGCATTTCCTTACAGAGATACCCACAAACAGCGTTAGCGATGGAAACGAGAACAGAAAATAGAAAAACAGAAAACAAGATGGATCGACGGGGCCTTTGAAGTGATTGTTGGGATAATTATGCTGCACACACCTGCTGTTTCCAAAATTGACTGTATGCAATGGTGTTGTACAGAGTGTCACAGTGGAAGTGCGGCAACTACTAGACACGTAATACCAAGCGCCCATCAACTTGCTGGCCTACTTAGTAGTCAGCCAGTGGCCACCATCTGGACCAGGACGTGAATTGGACTCATAACGGCAGCTAGGCGCCTCGTTTACGGCGCGGGAAATTATCACTCACCCGTCGCAGCAGAGTACATGTTTGATACACGCGCGGAATATCATCACAGTCGCCATCCTGGTCTTCCTCGAGTGGAGCTGGACGTGGCGGGTGTCTCGTGACGGTAACCTCGACGCCTCATCAGTGAAGTCGGACGGGGGCTGGAAAGACTCATCACAGTCGCCTGGTCATTGTACTGGACAGCAGTTCTTCTTGCATGGGGTTTCCGGCGCTTCACATTTAATTCATAGGCCCACGGTTGATCACACTCACCCCATTCAGGACACACTGGACAGCAGCTTTTGGATCGTCCTCTGGAGTTCTGACTCACAAAAGCGAATGCCTCTGTTTCAGCCAACCAAGTATGACATCTACGAAGAGCCTCAATTATCAGGCAGACGGTGATTGAGCGACGCTGGTAGCAGAAGTATAAAAGAAGCCGTCACCCCAACTGTCCGCTGCGCCGCCCCCAACGGTGGAAACCCCAAAGCTCCCCCTAAGAACTTCCTGTCAGCAGAACTTGTTCAGTACCCCCACCTGAACATCATGGCATCCCAAGAGGGCCCCACCAGTTCCTTCCCAGCCTTCGAACAGTTGCCAGCCGAGCTGCGCTCAAAGGTCTGGGAAGAGTCCCTGTCCGACACGCTGGGCCTAGCATTGTATCCCTACCAAACAGGCTGCTGGGTTCGCCACGACGAAAGTCAAATTCTGAGTTCCGGCGCGTTGAGCCCCCCCTGTCCCTATGTCCAGTTCGCTCACGAAGCACTGGACCCAGCCCGCATCGCCATTCCATCGGCCTCCGTCAGCGCCGAAGCCCTCGACGCCGCCCGCCGATGGGCTGGGGAGCAGCACGGCGTCGAGGTGCGGGAGAGCACAGAGGTTGGGAAGCCCCCAGTCTCGTTCGTGCGCCGTTTTGAGCCGGAGCTGGACATTATGTACCTTTCCATGGATCGATGGCCCGACGCCTACAACGAACCCGTCGCTGTGGTCGAGGCAATGTCCATAGATGAGCAGGAAGCGGTCCGCTGCAGAAGCGAAGTGCGCCACATCGCTGTGCCGGAGCAATTCCTGCGGAATATGGGCGATGAGCTTGATATGCAGTTTGCCTCAATTTTAAACGGAGACGGATCATCCGGAGGCTTCTTCAGGCCCAACGACTACCGGCGTTTCATACAGGACATCTTCGAGTATTATCCGTCGCTGGGGGGCATTTATGTGGTGATGGGCCCGCAGCCTGATTTCAAACCGCCGTCGAACAGCGATGTGCCGTGGTGGAGGCAGATTCGTCGAGGATACACGAGGATCTGGACCAGGGACACTGAAGAATGGAGCGAGTCTCAGGACGGAGGAGACGTGCTGGCGGGGTTCGACGAAGAAGTGAGGCAGAAGTTTCAGTCGGCTTGCGACGACCTAGAGAATGACTATGATACCAGGTTCGTGAGCTTCGGGGAAGGACTTAGACAAAATTGGGGCCAGCCTCGATTTGAAGTCGGCGTTGTATATACGGAAGCTGCAGTAGGTCAGGACGGGACCGGCGAATGAGCGATCAAACTTCAGGGCAATTCGCATTAACAGATAGACATATGGATAGATTTACATATCAATCTCACCAGTAATAGACCTTCAAAATCACTCACTGATGATGCTCATCCTCACTACCCATTCCCTGGTCGTCCATCTCCTTGATGGCTTTCATCGCCAGAGTGTCAGGAACCTCCATGACACAATCTTCAGCCTTTGACGCTCCCATCGTGCGCAAGACTCGCCCCAGCAACAGCTCCCATGAGTCCTTGCTCCTGTCTAGTCCACCGGTGCTAGTCTTCCCAACCTCCCTCAGCTGGGCATGACACAGACGGAGGCCCAGCCTGCACCAGCCTGAAAGTTGTTGGCCACAACTGAGGCAGATGCCGTTGGGTGAAGATGAGCGAAATCGGGGTGGAGTAACAGTAGTGAGGATAGCGACAACGCGTGTTCTGAGGTGTGTAGCGAACGTGGGGCGGATAGCATTGATGGCTAACATGTTGTTGTTCTTCATGTTCTCTGCTGCTTCCGCCGGCTGAAATACCCGTTCGACAACACTGCCTTCGCACCTGCCCACATCCATACCCATTATTTTCTATGCCCGAGACCCCGAGGGCATCAAAGTGAAACCATCGCTATTACCAAACCGGGCGCAACGCGTGCCTTCAACCATCCTTTAACCCGACCACATTTTCTGACCCTCAACCATATCCATGATATTCGTAGTGTATTGGAGGCGTTCGTAGTGTTTTGGCGTATTCGCAGTGTGTTAGGCAGGTAGCAGCGTCGTTGTCGGGTTTGTAGGCTCTTTCTTCCGTCTATTTGGGAGGTAGGTGCCCACAGTGAGGTTTCTGTTTGACTACGAATCGAGGAGTTCAAGGATATATCGGCCCTACATCGGTCACCAAAGATGTAGACAGCTGGTAAAGGGGTCTGAAGAGTCTGATAGTTTGCAATTGGGAAACCGGAGCGGCTGGTATTGGTCTAGGTATAATTCGGGACGGTCCCGGACTATTTGGCCTCCTAAATACTTGGTACCTATGCCACAATCCGTCTCCCTCGTTCCTTCCCTACAATGGCGCAGCTGGCGCCTCGTCTGCTCGGAACTTTCTGACCTCTTCAAACTTTGAAGTCGTCGAAACTTGGACTGCCACAGGGAGCCAGCCCTGCTTGGGTACGATGGCGCTGTAGATCGCCGATCCATTGCTCGTAGCTGAGAATCTCGAGCGTCCATTCTTGGGACGCTGTCGATAACGTGCTTGAAGAGGTGTCATGATTTCGTAATTTCGTTCAAGGCTGGGCATTTCGTAAAGAATTATGAGCAAAGCTGACATCTCAGCCTGCCACAACACAAAGCACTCAATCATGATGATGCCAAGTGCTTGAAGTGCGGATACACATGGGACAAATTGCTCTCCTCAGTCTCTGGTCGACTCGCTGCCGGTTCCTGGACTGGAGATTTTGATGTGATGCCGTCGGTGCTGCCAGCTGTCGAGTCCTGGCCGAGTGCCGTAGGCAGAGAAATCTCCTCGGTCTGGCTAGGTGTCGCTTCCGGTGCAACAGCCTGAGATTCAAAGCTCTCGTCAACGCGATTCGTTGCCACTTCCGGGTCGACCGCCTTCGTCGTCACAACCTCGTCCTCCTCGGCCTGCTTCACCTCCGCTTCCCGACTGACAGTCTCAGCCAACGCAGCCTCCTCAACCTGATCACCCTCCCCCTCCTCGCCGCGAATCTTCTTCTCATACTTCCCCGCCACAGCCTGCATCTTCTCGCGGAACGTGTCGTCGTAATTCTGCAGCACCGACTGCGGCGGCCGATGACTGTCCGTGCTCGTCCGCGCCGTCGACGTCGGCGCGATCATGCTGCCCTGGTACCACGACCCGGGCCGCGACCCTGTGCCCGTGCCCAACGACGACCGCTGGCTGACGATCGAGTTGGACCGCGTCCGCGGGCCTGGATGCCCGACCGGTGGCATCTCGGGCTCCTTGACGATGCTCTCGAACGCGGCGAGCCTCTTGGCCACGCTTCCCTGCACCTTGCGAAGCACGGGGAGCTCGCGGCTCAGGCCCGGGCTGCTGTCCTTGCGCTCCTCGAGCTCCTTGATCCAGGCGAGGCGGTTCCCGTCGCCGGCAGTGCGTGTTGAGGGGTTGCGGCGGATGCCGAGGTTGGGAGTGGTGAACGAGGGTGCGGGCGAGGGGAGGGAAGATCTCGTTGACGACAATGACGGTCGGCGGAGCTGTGTTGGGTGCCCGAACTGGGTTTTCCTGGGCGAGTAGATGGGGGATGTCGGCGTTGGCAAAGCGCTGCTTTGAAGTGACTTCTTGATCTCGACTAGAGCCGGTCGGCCAGAGACGATGGATAATGAGGTGGGCATTCTTTGGCGCTTGCTGGGACTCCCGGGGCTGTTTTGTTGACTGCGTCTGCGAATGTGCGCCTTCACACTAGTCCCGTTCAACCCTGGGCTTCTGGGCGATGAGACTGTGTGTGTAGTCAGGGGCATGGTTGTGAAGTCGCCGGCAAACATGTCTTCGTATGACAGGTCACTAGTCTGCTGCGAGTTCTTCTTGGAATGAGAGTTCCAGGTTGGTTCCAGCGGCGCCGGCTTCCTTGACGCTGCGAGCTTCGTGGGTGCTTTCTTTGGGGATTTTGGTGATGAGATCGGTGCAGTTGTGGCTAGTTTGATGCGGATGGGCTTAACGCTCATGTCGACCTTCTCCCTTGAGGGCCTCAGCCTGACACCGCGTCTTCGCTCCAGTACCGACTCTGTACGCTCGCAGGTCGAGCCTGAGAAAGTGTAGACGGGGGCGGTATTGTTTGCTGGTGCAGGTGTGGGAGCAACGAGAGCAGCTTGACCAGGACCTTTTCGTAGATCTCGGCCATTGGATGCTACATGAGAAGATGCGGATGATGGTGGTGGCGGCAGTGGCTTGTCGACAACAAGAGAAGTGGACCTGCTCTTGCTGAACTCATCTGCGATCGGCGTCGCAGTGTTGTCGTTGTGTTGCTTCTGTTCGTCGCCGAACCACCTCTCATCGGCGTTCTGAAATGCTTCTAGCGCCCGCAGGTCGATGTCCAGTCCTGATCCTCCAATATCGTCTCCTGAGAGATCCAAACGCGTAAGTCGCTTGTTCTCCTTTGATGAGATGGATTCATGCGTCAACGAGGCAGTCCGTGGCTCGGCGCGGATGAGAGTGGACCACTTGTCCTTGATCTTGGGAAGCTGCTGCAAGTGGCGGCCGTCGAGGACACTCACAATGGCCTTGCGTTTACGGTTCTCCATTTTGAATCCGTGGATGGTCAGAAGAAGTTGTTTCACTGTTGTTTTCGAAGACTCAATTGCTGGTGAAGAGCAGCGGAGCTAGGTAGGTGAAGTGGATGATATGGGTCCTCTTTGCCTTAAATGTGGATTTGCAACTTGGTCTCTCGAACAGGGGGGTTTGACAATTTCAAAACAAACAGGGTGCTCGTTCATGCAGAACGCAGGACCGGGGGGGGGAGGCTCTCGTTGGGCATTCCTGACGGCCAATGGTGCAGTAGTAGCCACTGCAGGAATCCGCGGCTGAGGGTACATAGTACATAGTAATCAATATTATTCTAAATTATAGGCTCTCACCTGCTCTAAAAATGAAATATTCTCCGGCCTTGGCAGCCATCCGCCGCACATGCATCCTTCCTCGTCCCCGGATTTCAGTAATCTCGCGAATCTGCAGTTTGGTTCGCCGGGAATTTGTTGAAGTCACTGCACGAGTGCTGCGATTTGATCCCCGGACGCGTCTGATACGGGGTCCACTTTGTGCGCAGGAGTCAACCACGACCAGTGGGTTGCGGTGAGCAGGCCAAGTGTTTCGTACTTTGAATGTTTTAGACGAGCTCGACCCCCTTGACAACTTTTCGAGAAAGAGAGAAAAAAAAAAAAAAAAAAAAAAAAAAAAAAAAAAAAAAAACCAACCCCCCCGGCCCCCCCCCCCCCCGCGAGCCGGGGGGGAGGGAGTGGTAGACCGCG
>PYFS01004467.1:0-42649 GCA_003671545.1 Ophiognomonia clavigignenti-juglandacearum | reverse complement strand
ATATATATATATATGCATATATAATTATATAATCATATTGATTAGGTAATCGTGCATTTTTATAATATGCACCTATAATTCTATATAGTGGCGGGGCTCTATATAGCAGAAATATTAATATACGCGGGGCTTATAATGCCTATAGAGAGCGGGGTAGTATATGCGGCGGAATATCTATCAATTTATATTAAAGGATAATAGGGAATAACTTAGACGGGCTCGCTTAAACTAAAAAGGAAGATATATAAGATAATTAAAAATAAAGCAATAACGGGCTGAGCGTTTAGTACAACGAAGAGGTATATGGCGTATTAAATAGATCTGGCGCGGATAGTACCCGCTTTTACGGAGTATAGAAAAAGATGCTTTAGGTTTAATTTGCGTTAGCTATATCTTTTAAGCGGGAAGCGGCAGCTCGCAACAAGTAGATGGCTTTATATATACGAGGAATTACTAATTTAGCCCTGCGTGCCACCGGTTTAGCAAGAAATATAAGGTAAGCTCCCTTACTGCTTATTATCGAAAACTTTAGCCTGATATATCCCGGGATCCCTATTTATTTCGTTAATAATATCTATATAAATATATTCAAATTAGTTAGCTTAATCTATCTCCAGTTTTCTTTTTCCGAACTTCTAAATAAATCTAACGGAAGCTCGTATATATTAAACGCGAAGCTGGGTATAATTTGGAAATCCCGTACCGTGAAGGTTAAAGATCATAAAGGAGATATTATAATATTTTTAAAATATTGCGGCATTTATATATACTTTTATAACGAGACATATGGTAGCGGCTATTTTAAAGTCGCGGAGGCTATATTAGGATGTTATATTTATATCTTACGTTAATAATAAACATTTATATAGAAAGCTATATTATAATTTGCGTTCTAGGTTTATATTAACGGGCTACGAAGTTTAAAAAATCCGGAATCTTGGAATTTCGCTTTTTCGGAGTAGGCTAAGGAATTCTTTATATTTACTGATATAAAGGGCGCTGCAGCGGCAATAATATATAACGGGGAGTGTTATGGTCCGACCTACAATGGGAAGCCAGGTAGGTGCCAAATGGTGTTATTAATTAAGGTGCTACGAGAATTAGAATGTACGGAGCGGGCACGCTCCGCATATAAGACGTGGCCTAATATCATATGACTAAAGGGCTTATTGTAGGCCTATTGTGCACCGTCACAATAAATCTTAGATTTAATAGCTATAGTTTGAATTTATAATATACCCCCGTCTCCCGTTATAAAGCGCGATACGGACGCGGGCTATGCCTGGTCCGTATCCGATCTATATCTGGTTTATATACGGTCAATATATAATTCGTATACGGCCCGTATACGGTTTATACGTAACTTACGCATATACCGACCTTTTGACATTATAATAATCTCTCTTTTATTCGGCCGATCTTTATCTTTGCCGGATATAAGCCGCTTATATATAATATTAACATATACGCCTTAGCTTTTATCCTATAATTGAAATTCCTCTCTTTTATATATACGCCCCCCTTTTTTTTATCTCTTATTTATCTACGCTCCGCGTTTATTATATACTACTCTTTATCCATTTCGCGCCTATATTATATCTAGCTTTTTATATTTCGTGTTTTTCTAACAATCTATTAATATCCTCTCTTATGCTACGCGCTTTTAATAATTATAATAGCCGATGTTATAAATAATTTAAACGGTGGTTATACGGCCGCCGGCGCCCTTAGTAATAACGATTAGCTTCCCCGTAAAATATAAGCACTATACTTTAATTATCCTTACTACGCTAATTCTCTATATTTAGCTCATATATATTCTAAGCGAGCTAATTATTTTTAATAATAGCGACGACGAAGACGAGCTGCCCTTATAATAATTCGACGAAATATACGTTGGGTATTAAGATCGCTTATATAATAACGGAATTAAGGTAAATTATATATGCGGATATTGTTTCAACGGTTATAGCGTGTGCCGATTATAATATTAAAAGGTGTATTTTCTATTTTTGTATTATATCCGAGCTATGCGTTATGCTGGGGCAAGGTGTGGAGGGAGTACCTGGGGGTGGGGATAGGATGTCTTGGGCCCTGATCAGGGTAGGATCACGGGTATAAAAGCAGTCAGGACGGTGATTTTCTTCTTGGGCCCTAGTTTTAGTTTTTGGCATTTGTTTTCTCTCCTTCGTTTTCATAATCTGATTTTAATGCCCCCAACTTTGATCAAAACGTGACCATTCTAAATTACGACTTTTATATGCTTTTGAGCTTATATATACCCCGATTCCGATTTTCCTTACCGGCTTTAGCAGCGCCGTTAAATCAGATATCAATAACGTCTTTTGGCGAATCTATTGCGTGGGCCCTATTGGCCATGCTTTGGTTTATTGGTCCTTCGAACCGGATTATTGTTTTGTGGATTTATAACCTACGTTTATTTCCTTTGACGATTGTCAAGATATAGCTTATTATAGAGCTCTCTTTAATGGTTCGGTAGCTATATTTTTATATTAGGTTTTCTGAATATCTTCTCTTTTAAGTTAACGTTTGGTGTTTTCCTTGGTTTACTATTCCCGTAATAATTATCTTTTTCTCGTATTATATTTATTTCGGTTTTTCTCGGCGTTTTAACGATTTTCCGATATAATCCCGTATTTAATCAAAATAATATATATATAACGATAATTATCCGATATACGGGATAGATATATTGTTTTTAATAGTTTAAGAATATAGCGCGGATCTGCTATAGTTCGGGATGGTTTTTATGGATTAAGGAGTATATCTAACGTAGTATTATTTATCGAAATGGTTTAAGGATATAGCGTATATCTGCTATGGCATAGGACGGATCTTAGAGGATCACGAGGGTATGGGTTATAAAGGTTACGCCACCGATTTAGCGGGAAAAGGGGAGGTTAGGTATAAACCTTAGCGAACCTGATCCTTTTAATCGGAAATAAGCGAATTCCGGGTTTATTTTTATATTTATTACGGGTGTAATATATCGAGGAATATGGGCTCTACGGAAACCCTATAAAAATTTAAAGTTATATAAGGTTTTTAAATTAAAGAACTTTCGTATATAAAAGGAGGAGGATCGTTATTTCGGAATTTTACGGAATATTAAAGCGGCAAAGATATAGGAGTTAGTAATTAGTTATAATTTTAATCAGAGTAGTATAAGAGAAGATTAGGTATTAGGTTGTTCTTCGAAGGACGCTTTCCCTTTTTCTTTTCTTTTTACCGCTTTCGGAAAATTATAATTTTATACTATTAATAACCCCTCCTTATATACCTAATAATTCGACCTTATATTTTCGTTAATTAAATGTATTTATATACCGATTTTTATAGGCTTTGCCTATTCTTTTAGATCTTTGCCTATTCTTTTATTCGAATAAACTCGTTTAAGAAAAAGCTTCGGTATTAAAAATATTATTTTCGCGAATTTTATATAATTCTTTATATTTTATTCTCTACCCTTTTATATTATATTTGATTAGAAGATCCCCGAGGTCGCCGACGATCTTTTTGGCCGGAAATAGCTTAAGCTATCCAATATTACTTTGGCCGATATTGGAGGATCTTTCTTTAGAGGGAAGGATACCTTATCTACGGAAGACCCACCTCCTTAATACCCTTTTATTAGTTATAAAAAGGACGAGGGTAATGATAATGTTTTTATCTTTCTTTATAGCCGACGTTTAGCTAAAAGTTAATTTATTAGATATCTTACCCGGGTTTATTCGCTGTTCAATGCTTATATAGCCGAAGCTCTAAGCAAAATTATCAAAAACTCGTATACGATTCGGGAGATTTTTACGAATAAGTTGGCCTACCCTTTTGATAATTATGATATTACCGAGTTTTTTTTAGAGGTGGACGTTATTAAACGTCGCTTTTATTTTAGTAATGAAAACTTGATCTCGGCTTTATAATAGCAAATTACCGATATAGCCCTAGGCATTAAGGTTAAAAGGGTCTTACAATATTATACGGATTAGAAGGATGCTTAGGCTTATTTAAAAGATATTTTTATTCTTTATAATAATTGGTATAATTTCCTTGCCAGCGATCGACTAATAACGTTAATGCGAAACCGTTATCCGGAAAAGCCCGAGATAATAATATCTCTCGCCTTTGCCTATAATCGGTACGTACATATAATTAATTTTTAAGAAAGGTCTAATTAGCTTCTTCGTTAAATTCGCGAATTATATAGTAACCTAAGTATTAAATAAAGGAAGCGGCTTATTTAGATAGGCTATAGGACTTTCGAGCCTAAGAAAGGTTTTTGGTCCGAATTATTTCCTAAGGTTTGCGAAGCAGTTAAAGGTATGATTAATAAATGCTAATTAGATAAATATATTTTGAGCTTGCGAGGCGAAACCGAATATTCTTTTTAGGAATTTATGACGGGTATCGATCTGGTTCGATTATAGCTTTGTACGCTTATGCGTAGTTTTGATTAAGATATTGATTTTGGTTGGAACCCCGAATCTATTGCGAATCGTTTAATTTGGTTTGCGCCGGTGGTTAAGGTCGCTTTATGGCCCTTTAATCCCTAAGCTGTTTTAGCGAAAGCTTTATTCCGGAAGGCTTTAAATAGCGTTTAAGAAATTAAGGTGGCAATAGCTAAAGAAATTGCCGTCGATGATTTGACCGAGCAATTCGAATATATAAAGCTATATATATAAAAGGTGTTCGAGGATATTATAGCTAATTAAAGAATCAAAATAGAGGACATTATAAAGAAAATAACCCTTTGTGCCAAAGGTTATGCCTATGATCAGATTCGTATTATTCTGAATTTAAATATTTTTTAGAGGTAGGATAAGGAAATGGCTTTTTAGATAGACGAGTTCGCTAATATCACCGCCATTATTCGTAAAGATAGGATTCCTTTGGTTTATTATAGCTACGGTAGCTTTAATTATAATACTTTGAATTATCTTTAGCTGGATGAAATAATTGTTTATGGATTTTTATATATTAATAGAATTTAAGGCGTTAATTAGAAGTTGGGAATTAAGGAAGAGATCGAGATAGGCGTCGACGAAGCTTTGGACCCCGATATGGTTCGATTATAGCGTAATAAGCCTAGTAGCATCGTTAAACACACTTTTAGACGATTGGCTTTTCTATCCTAAAACCACATCGCTAAGCCTATAATAGAATATTACGAGAAATAGATAGCTAAAAATCTTTATAAAGCGGGTAAAGCTAAATTTAGTATCGGCTTTATCGTTAATAATCCTCTTCCAGCCGCTTTTAAAAATAAACGGATTAATCATCTCTAGCTATAGCTAAATTCGAATAAAATTATTATTGGCCTTTATATTGGGTATAGCCTTTAAATAATTCGGAACCTTTATATTGGGGAAGCTGAAATAATGGATTTGAATGCTTTAGCTAGTAACAAAAAGATAAGATCAAATAATCCTCCTATACCCCCGGAAATCTTAATAAGAGGCGTGGTTAGCTTTAATCGGAGGATATTTAAGCTAATTATATTTGGTTTAAATCGTTCCTTATATTTCGCTAAGGTTAAAGATATAATTGCTTTTGATATTATGGCGGGAATTCCCGATCCGGAAGTTATAGAGGCTATACCCGTTCTACTTTCCGCCGCTAACCTACTTATCCGCCGAAGCCGGCTTCGAGCCTTAATTAGGCCAAATAAAAAAATTAAAGCGTTTTTAATTTTGACTCTTATCTAGGAGGTCGCTCAGCTTTTTTTTTTAAAGAAAAACGAATATACCTAATAAAGATTTGTTCCAAATCGATAGAATTAACCAATCAATTATTTAGGTTATTATATAGGCTTATAATAAAAGTAAAGGCATTAAGATTATTATCGTCGAAATGAAGGAGGGGGCGTTATTAATTAATCGCTTAGCGAACCTTTCCGTTAATGTTTTTTAGATATATCCGAATATATTGGCATTTTTCCGTAAAGCTAATATCTCCGATTAGAGTATAAAATATTTAAATTTGGAGAATTTGGGTATTTAATATGCTTTAGGAAAAGATTTAATTGTTGCGGATGAGCTGTCGCGTTTGAAAATGGTTTAATATAACGGGGAATGGTTAGATGTTGTCCTAGCGCTGTTAAGCTATAATCCCCTTTAAATCTTTATATTCGGCAGCTATTTGAATTTGAATAGCGTTGAATTAAGCATTTAAACGTCTGGCATTATAGAGAAAGGTATGAGCTCGTCGCTGTACCTTAATATTCGTATAGGAGCCCCGACGAATAAGCTTTTTAGTGCGTTGATAGATATTGGGGCTAAATTCAATATTATCCCTCTATTATATATTAGAAAAAACCAGCTTTAAATAATTAGCGTTAAAGGTGTTAATTCTATTTCTTATAATGGTGGTATCGTTAAGATCGTTGGTATGATAGAATGCCCGATTTATATCGGTGGCATTAGTCTCTTATTTATTATATTCGTTATTGACGATGGTGTTAACGGCATTACGTTTAATATCATTCTCGGCATACCTTTCTTTTTGATAACTAACTGTTAATTTAAGAAAATGGAGAATAGGCTAGTAATTAGATTGTTATTTGGTATTGATCGATTCGTTTATATTTTGGGCAATAAAAACTAGTCTTTTTTTATGTTCAAAATATCGGGAAATTAATATTAGGTTTTGATTAGGTATACCAGAATTTAAGGATGATCGATTTCGTGCCGCTAGGATAATCTTAAGATTTGCTATAATTTTAAATCCCGAGGGATATTTTTAAGCAATTCTAAAACGGGGAGAGGGTGATAATATGCTTGGATTCCCTTTTAATAAGCGACGCGCGTTAAAAACTAATTGCTAAAAGTAAAGGGTAGGATAAGCTAATTTTTATAGATGTTCCATTGAACCCGCCCTTACCACTTATTTGTACCGAGATGAATAGGCTAAGCCTGGCTTTTTTTGATCGGGCCTTAGTAAAGAGTAAAAAAGAGCCAGATTATATTCTTCCCCAATTAAACGGTATATATAAGAAAGTAGCCGATAAAATACGTTTAATTGATAATGCTCGTTCCGATAGATCCGTCCTAAAAGGGAATATCAGCTGGAAATAACGCTATGAAAAGGAGATTACAAATCTGCTTTAGATTTCCTTACCTAGCGTTTATAACCGCTTCGTCAAGCTAAGATTCTTAGTTATATTTATTAGCGAAAGGCTTACGGATAACCGTTTAGCTGCGATAATAATCGATAATTATATAATTTTATTTGATTAGGAGCGTTAGCTATTTTAATATATTATCTCCTGCCGTAAGGCGGCGTTAGGGTGGGAGTGGTAGTATATCGGTATGTTTAATAAAGACGTCGCACCGCTTTAGGTTATCCGCGTTATTAATTATAACGCTTTTCAAGACCGAAATAATATTGTTCCAAGGGCCTTAAGAACGGTAGCCAACGATATATTTCGTATACGAATTAAGCGAGGCATCTTAGAAGAATCGCATAGCGCTTACCGGAATCGCTGGTTTCTCGTAGAAAAAAAAGGCGGCAAATATCGCCTTATCAATAATGGCCAAAGTTATAATCGTATGACGATCAGAGATGCCTAGATCCCTTTAAACGCCGACGAATTTATTAAAGATTTTGGCATATATAAGATTCTCTCGTTTTTGGATTTTTTTTAAAGGTATGATTAGGTGATATTATATCTAGTTAGCAAAGATTTGACGACGATTTCAACTTTATTGGGCCTTTTTCGAATATATACGCTTTTTTAAGGTATTACCAATTTAGTGGCTTAATTCTAAAGGATCGTTAATAGGTTATTCTATAACCTAATCTTAATAGTATGCCGGCTTTTCGTTGATGATATATTAGTCAAAGGCCCTAAAACCGATTACGGCGATCAAAAGGTTGCTAAATTGTTTGGTATTCGTCGATTTATCTTAGAATATCTAATTAATATTAATAAAATCTTATATAATATTAAGCTAGCCGGTGGGATTATTGCTACCGTTAAATCTCAATAATGCCGTAAAAGGATAAATATCTTAGGTTATACCTATAGCTCAATTGGGCGAACACCGATAAACGATAAAATCAAAAAGATTATTGAATAGCCTCTTTAAGCTAATATCAACGAAATCAAAAGCTTTTAAAGCTTATACAATTTCTATCGCGGATGGTATAAGAAGATTACCATTATTAAGCGCTCTTTTATAGACCTTACAAAGAAAAGTGCTAAATTCTAATAGGACCCCGATTAACAAGCCGCTATAGATAAAATTAAAACTTTAATCACCTCGAAGCCAATCTTGGTAAATATCGACTATTCGGTAAAGGAAATTATTTTGATATTTAACGTTAGATTTAAAAGATAGGGTAGAGCATTTTTCCATTATATCAAAAAACGACGATATTTAATCCGATACGAAAATAACATATAATTAAAAGCCGAAAAAGGTTATAATTAGATAAAAAGAGAAATTAAAGATGCTTTTTATTATATCCGGAAATTTCGCTATTAATTATACAACATATACTTCTTTTTAGAAATTAATAGCAATACTTTTGCTTAATAATTAAAAAAATCTAATACCGATATGCTAAAAGCTTTAATCACCTGTTAGCTAGGCGTAATCCGAATATTTAACTTTATAATCCGCTATATTCTAAGCAAAAAGAATTCGGTAATTGATTCCCTTTCTCGTAAGCTTATTATTTAAGCCGACGTTAATAAGAAAGAAGCTAAGGAAGATATTAAAGATTAAGTTAATGCCCAATTTAATATTCTAATTAGGCCTATTGCTAAAACCTTATACGATATATTATTAAGCCCAAAGCTTTTTTAGACCGAAAATTTAAAAAAGCTGGCCTATATATCGGAAACTAGCTATATTCCTTTAAACTTTAAAATAAATCCTTCGCAAAAAGCACGCCTCCGATCAACAACAACCAAATATCAGGTTATTAATAGCTACCTATAATACCGATCAGATCCACAGCGGGATTTTTAAAAAAGATATATAATAAACGACCCAAAATTGCGACGCCAGATTATTCGCAAATATTATAGCCAATTTAGGTATCGTAGCCGAAAGGCGATCTATTATCGAATAAAGATATTGTATTATTAGAAAGGCTAATATATAAAAATCGAAAATATATGCGATACATATCCTATTTACTCCTAAATCGATAATAAGATTTTTAACAAAAGAATAATTCTTACCTACCTTAATCAGCTTTAAATAAAGATTTATATAGATTGGCAATATATTCTAAGCCTAAGAAAAAAGATTTACTTTTTGCTTAAGGCCAAAAAAGATCTAACGGGTTAGATTAAAACCACCGTAAAGCCCAACCTAGCCGCCAAAAAAATCACAGACTTTTTTATAAATTTTATTTTATACCGCCATAGAGCTTTTTTGGTGGTAATAATTAATAGCTACCAAGCCTTTATAACTGAATTCGCTATTATATTTCGTCGTTTCGGAATACAGAAAATAATGGTTTTAGCGTATAACCTTCGGGCTAATAATATTATAGAAAAAAAGTATATTCGTTTTATTACGATTCTTTTTAAAATATTAAGTTACAGAGCAAAAGTTAACTAAAAAAACTTTGAATATAGCGCTTTTTATCGACCGTACCATCTACCGTTCTAATTACGGGTATATACCGTTTTTCTTAATACATAGGTTTAAGCCTATTATTCCTATAAAGATTAACGTGCCTATTTAGCAAATTCTGGCCTAAAAATACAACCAAAATCCTCTAGATATCTTAGATAATCGGGTCAAAATGCTTTTAAAATATAAAAAAACTATTAGGAAAGCTTATAAAAGAATATACGAGCGACGGGTATTAACGGCGTTGAACCAGAGCATGGCCAGTAGGGCCCACGCAATGGACTCGCCAAAAGACGTTGTTAACGTCTGATTTGACGGCGCTGCTGAAACCGGTAGGGAGAATCGGAATCGGAGTACACACAAGCTCAAAAGCACACAAAAGTCGTAATTTGGAATGGTCACGTTCTGATCAGAGTTGGGGGCATTAAATCAGATTATGGAAAAACGAAGAGAAGAAAAGTAAATACTAAAAACTAAAACTAAGGCTTAAAAAGAAAATCACCATCCTAATTACTTTATACCCGTGATCCTACCCTGATTAGGGCCTAAGATACCTTATCTTTACCCCCCAGGTATTCCCTTTACACTTTGCCCTAGCATATACCACCCTTCGAAATTTAAAGCTTCTACCGAAGAATCTCGAACTAAATTTACTCTTTATCTACTTATAACCTATTCCCTTTTCTGTATAGCCCTTTTAGCCGCCCTTTTAATCTTCTCTTTTTTCTATTTCTCCCGAATAAGCTCGCGTATTGCGGGGGTGTTTAATAGCTTTTCTTAATTTTAAAAATCAGGGGTATAATAAGGTAAAAGCGTAATATAATCCCTTTTTACGGCAATATTGATTAGAGGCCGAATAATAGGCTTATTAGGTTTAATAATGCTAATTCGTCGTCGGAATTATATAGGCTTAAAAGGATTTGGCCGGATTAGCGAGCGTATCGGGGAAGATATATTTATTAAAATAATTTTATCCGAATCCTTATCTAAGCTAATATTTTTCTTTTTTCGGGGCTTTTCCTTATAAATAAATTGCCCTAAGTTTATATCCTTTTTGCGAATAAGATAATAACGACCGCCTAGCTTATAATCCTTAAGCTTAAGCTGCCTATAAGTAAAGCTTTTATCTCTAAATTTTTCTTTTTAATTTATAAAGCTTTCTTTTAGGCTTTAAAGAAAGAATATCCGAAAAAATATATCCCGGTTGATTTAATTCTTCTAAAGCTTATAAAAAAGGGTATTAGGCTTTCCAAACTTTAATCGGATCCCCCGAAATATCCCTTTTATATTAGCTTGCTTTTTCGCCTTCGCACTAAAGATTCCCAGGTATATAATACTCCGGATTTAATCGCTATATTATATTTTATTCAAATTAGGCTCCCGGAAAAAAAACTTTAGGTTATTGACTATATAAAAATTATAACTCGTACTATTAGTTTATTTAATTGTTTCGACCCACTTTAAGCTACCCTTCCGATTAAACCTAAGCCCCGTATAGCGATCCAAAATACCTTTTAAAATCTTCATTTCCTCTTTTCTCTCTCCGAAGATAGAATCTATTAAATCGGCCGTCCTTATTTCTTTATTATAGATTAGCACTTTAAAATGTTATTGCCGGTAGATAATGAAAGCAACCTAGCGAATATATAGATTATTATAAATTATTTGGATTCGAAAATTCGATTTTTCCTCCTTATCCAAATCGAAAAGGCTTTGGTGTAATGCTAGGACCCCGTTTTCGAGCAAATCTATAAGCTGTTAATTAGCCAGATTGATTATATCGAAATTAAATATAAATTCTCCTTCGCTAATCGCTATTTCAGCATTATAAAAACTGCCCATATAAGAAGTAATAGGTATTCCCAAAATACGGCCCTTTCTCTAGCTTTTACGGTAGAATTGGGCGATTATCGGGAAGAGATATAAAAGGAAAAGAGCATATTTACCCGTAATTATATCTTTAATAAAAATTGGACGGATATCGACGAAATACAGAGTATTGGAAGGAGCCTAAACGATATTTAATCCGAATATAGGTTTGGCAAAGCCTTATCTATTTCGGTAGTATTACATATAATCAAGCTTTTTATTAAATTTAGGAGCGCTAGAAAGACCAAATTCTCGTATACTAAATGATTTAAAAAGCATAATCCCAATACGAATTATTATTATACTTTTTATACGGGCAGATTAGAGCTGAAAATAATTTCTAGCCCTTTGGCTAATAAGCATTGGCCGGCTAGGCCTAATATCGAATCGGCGGAGAAGGTTTAAAGAATGCTTTCGAAGATAATTAGCCGGCCGGGTATAAGAGCTAAAATAGCCAATAGAGCCAGCCTTTACCAAAAACATAACCTAATCAATATTAGGCATAGGTAATAGTAATATAAAGTAGGTTTTATATAAAACAGCTTGCTTAAGCCCGAACCCCAAAAGTATAGAATAAAGGGGTTTACGGGAATTCTAATCAAAACAAAGGAACCTAATTTAAAAAGAACTATTAGCTTAAAAAAAATTGCCAGCCCGTCCTAAGGTTTCCTTAAAAAAAGCTTTCGTAGCTATTCGTATTATAGCTTCCTCGTAATTAGAGTCCTCTATATTATCCGAACTCAATATATCCTTATTAGCCATAAGGGCAGCATTCCTTATTTATTCCCGAATCTTGGAGAAATCAAAAATACGCCGAAAAGGAGGGGCAGGGGAAAGTCGGGCAAGGCCCCGAGAAGTACAGTCGTGCATCTGAACGTCTTCGGGAAAAAGGATTTTCGCAATAGGAGAACCGCGCGAAAAGGGAGAGGGAGTATTTCGAAAAGGGGTATTTGTCCGGCGATCAGCTATATTGCCTGATCAGAGGAGGGAAAGTCGGAAAGGGAGGAAAAGGAGAATATTCAAGTATTGGTGAGAAAATTGAGGTTGTTGTTAATGGTATTGTTGTTATTAATAGTAGTGGGTATAGGTAAAGGACTAAAAGTGATAAAAGAAGTAAAGTGTAGAGGTAGGTGTATATAAGAAAGTAAATTTAAATGCTAGCAAATAGGAAAAAAAACTTTCTTTTTAAGCTAGATTTAACCCTTGCACTCCTTCCGTAAAATAATAATTACAATAGCGACTGCTTTATTTGTTATAGTTATAATAGATCTAATCAAGGGCAAACTTGCCTCAACCCAGTTATAACTGCTAGTTCCTTTTTAATAGTTAGTGATTTTTTATAGTTGTTAATAAAGAGAAACAATAAGGCAGTAGTATAATTGGGTGTAACCGGCAGATTTAATTAAAGCGTTATAAAGCGCTTTGCTGTTAACGGTTAAATTTATCCTTTTCTTCTCCTTTAAATAATAACCACCTTATCCTCCTTTCTCTTCCTTTTTTTCCTTAGCCAACAACCAATAATAATTTCTTTAGCCTCTCTTTAGTTCTTTCTCTGCCTTTAGTCAACTTTAATCAGAACAATTATATCTTTTTTTACGGTTATCAATAAGGCTAAGGGCAAGGGTAAGGAAGTGGCTCTTCTTTCGAGGGAGAATTTAAGCTTTTCTTTTATGCCCCCTTCTTCTTATAAATTAATACCCTTTCTTTAAAATTCATCTCCTTCCGCTACCTAAACTTTTTCCTAATATTTTTCTGTCGCCCCGTTAATATCCCTTTTAAGAAAACCCATTTTCCTATCCGCTAAAGACGCTTTAATCCCCAATTACGGTTGCTATATCGTTTTCTACCGCCAATCAATTAATCTAGGCTATATTAGCTATTTTATCAAAACCCGTTTGCTCTTTTTATCGATTATTTTTTCTTTCTTTCGCGGGAACGCTGATCACTGTTACCGTTTATGGGAGCTTAAGAAAGATAGTTGGGAAAATATCGATAAGCTTTTCTATATTATCCTTTTAAAATATAAGCAGGCAATTTGGAGAACCGTACGAAAAAAGCTTAATAGCCGCTTTCTTAACCGAATGTTTGTCGAATATAATAACGGACACCTTTTTAATAGATATCTATCTTTGATCGGTAATGCCACCGATGCCCGAAAAGGAGTATCGCTCGTTATAGCTTTCTTTAGCAATTGGAATATAAATCTTTGTAATTACTACCTCGCCCGTCAATCCCGTAATTACCATTAATTTAATTATATAGATCTAAAGTTATATATTATATTTCCTTTTTTCGAATGCCGTTTTATTTTTGATTTTTACCGAAAAGCTTACGTTAATTATATTTATTATATCGAAGCAGATAAATATATATTTAATAAATATAACGATGTTTTAATTATTAAAAATGCTATAGCTAAGGTAAATACCCTTTTTTCCTCTTTTTCTTATTTTAATTAAAGATTAATAATATCTAAAGTATGGAAATGAGCCTTGGGGGATATATCTTTCCGCTTTATTGTTAGGTGTAATCTATCGTGTCGATGGCGGTGAGGATATCGAAATTATTAAAGCGGCGGAGCGGGTAAGGTAGAAGAGAGCTTTTTAGCTTCGGTTAGATCTGCCTAACGTAAAGGAAAGCCGCTAATCTTCTTTTTCTATACCTCCTTTACCCTTGCTAGCCAAGGCTTCTTCTTCGAAACCTCCTTTTTCTTAAATTTCTTTTCGATTAATTCCACCCGCATTAATAAAGGCTTCCTTTTCGAAACCTCCCTTTGCTCTATTTTCTCGTTAATAGCTAGCTAAAGCTGCTAAAAAGCTTAGGGCTAATCAAAAGGAGCAGATATTCGTACATCGCCTTAAGGCGCCGTCGTTTAAAAAGAAATCTCTTTAGAAGAAAAGCGAGGTTAGGCCTATATTTCTTAATTTAGTAAAGAAGGAAAGGAAAAAATAGGAGTTAAGGTGGAAAATAATTTAGGGTAATAATCAAAGCAATAGATATATAATAATTATCCTTAGATATATCTAATACTATATTTTAGAGCAGGGGGTAATTTTAGATTTTAGTAATTATTAATAATGATTTTCTTTTTGGGGCCTTTTTTTTTATGAAATAAAATATTTCGATTTTGATAAAGGGAATAATTTAGGGAATATCCGTTTAAATTAAGTCGTAGCTTATATTGATTAGAACAGTAAAGCAAATAGAAACGGGTTATAGGAATTTAAAATAAAAGATAAAAGAAAACGATTATATTTATACCTTTATTTTTTAATTAGCTATCTTTTGTGACCAGCGCCTAAAGGCTAGGGTTCTTATTGGATGCTTTGGCTTATTGCTACTTATAAAACTTTAGCTACCTCCGAATTCTTTTAATAAAGCTCTTTTTTATCCTAATTTAACGAAAGCTATTAGATCGTTTAATTTTATTAAAAGAGTCTTAGATGCGTTTGATTAGAATATTCCGGGAATTTTATGGAGGCCGAATATATTATTATATGCTTTCTTCCTTTAATAGTTTATTGGTGGTTTTAACGCTTATAAGGATTGTATATAGGTGTATAGTAGCTAAGCGATTGAGGTCCTATTTAGTATTAATATAATATAGGTCGAAATTAAAATCTCTATATGATTTTTTTGCCCGAATATTCGTTTAAATGGTTATTGTTTCTATTTAGGTTAAGTATTATGAAGAAGGAGATAAGAGCTAGCTAAATATGGCCTTGTTTTCCTTTACGGTGATTAGAACCGAGGGATAACTACGATAGGCGGCTCTGATTAATAAATTGGTGCGCTTTTTAATTAAGACCGATATTAGCTTTTTAAAATCTTTGAATAGGCTAATATTAGCGAGGCCTTTTGATTAAAGGCTTTCCCTGCTTTAGAAACGATCCTCCCAGCTCTGCCTTAACGTTCTGACCGTATAGCACCACTTACACCTCGGCGGGCAGGTAAGAGGGTTATCGTCGGTGCCGATATTAACCACGGGGTTATCGTTAAATATTTCGATGCCGTAGGTGTTTTTAAAATAGTCGTATATATTAATATACCGATTTACTCTAGCACCGGCAAATATAATAGTAAAGAAATTAAAAGAGAAGTTAATGTTAGGCTAGCTAAAATCAATAAGGTTTTTTGATTAAAGGCTTTCCTTATTTTAAAAATGATTTTGATATGCCTATATTTAATAAAAAGAAAAAAAAAGGGCAATTAGCTTGGCAAGCCAAAATCGTAGAAAAGGATAGATTTCGTAACGCTTCATAATAGCTAAAGCCACCTCTTATCGGAGCAAACCGAATATGATGGTATTCCTAAATAACCAGCACCTAGCTTTATTAAAGCGAATCGAATATAATAATGCTTTTAAGAAAGGTAAATCGTATAGGGAAATCAAGCCAAAAAGATTGAAGTTATCAAAGCGCTGGCTAGCGTTTTCCTCCTACCCCGAAATAATAGCCGGCGGAGAAATTACGGCGGAGCGGAGCCGTTAATTCGCCGCATAAGGATAACCACCGAGAAACCTTATCGAGAAAATATAAAGGGTTTAAGGTAGGAGGTATCAGCCTCCGTCTAATTATTTTTGATTAAAAATTCGTTTTCGAAGGAATCTTATATATCTGCCTAAGATAATTAAATAGCTTAAGCTTCTTCCCTCCTATCTGCCCTTTTTTATTAAGCTTTTATCTTTATTAAATAAGCGGTTTCCAATTCGTTTTCATTTTAATCAGAATTTTCCCTATCAGATTCATCCTCGGAAAGGATAAGAGTTAATATTAAGGTTGGCGGCACGCTAGCGAGGATTACCTATAGAGGCTAAATTTCTTTAAGAGCTAGAGCAAGACTTTCCAAGCGCTTTTAAATTTCCTTTTTTTCCCTATTAGGATCTCTTTCCTATAACATTAAAAGCTCTAACTGCTAGATCCTTTGATTATTTAATATAAATTTCTTCAATCTTTTAGCTAAAAACGTTCTTACGATTAGGTAGCTTTCTATCGTTTATAACCGGTAGGTTTATTTCGGAAAGACCTTTGCTATTTCGAAAGGATTAAGCTAGCGATATTCCAATTTCCGGCTTGCTTTATAATTAGCATTACGGATATCGTTATATCTCAAAACAATATCACCGATTTCTAACCGCTTTTTCCTTAAATATTGATTTAAGCTGCGGCGATACGCCGCTAATACCCGTCGCTTGTATATTCTTTTACGAGCCTTCCTAATGGTTTCTTTATATTCTAGGAGCATCTTGACCCGATTGTCCAAGATATCTAGAGGATCTTGGTTATATTCCTAAGCCAGAACTCGCCAAATAAGCATATCAACCTTTATAGAAATAATAGGCTTAAACCTATATATTAAGAAAAACGGTATATACCCGTAATTGGAATAATAGGTGGTACGGTCGATAAAGAGCGTTATATTTAGAATTTTCTAGCTAACCCTTGCTTTATAACCTAGTATTTTAAAAAAAATCGTGGCAAAACGAATATACTCTCTTTTTATAATATTATTAGCCCGAGGGTTATATATTAAAATTATTATTCTCCGTATTCCGAAACGACGAAGTATAGTAGCGAATTTAGCTGTAAAGGCTTGGTGGCCGTTAATTATTATTACCAAAGGAGCTCCGTGGCGGTATAAGATAAAATTTATAAAGAAGTTTGTAATTTCTTTGGCGGCTAGGCTAGGCTTTACGGTGGCTTTAATCTAACCCGTTAAATCGTTTCTAGCTTTAAGCAAAAGGTAAGTCTTCCCTCTTGGGCCTGGAATATATTGCTAATCTATATGAATTTTTATCTAAAGCTAATTAGGGTAAATAGGAATTACTCTTTTGCTAAAAATTCTATTATCGACCTAGGAGTAAGTGGGATATATACGGTATATATTTTCGACCTTTGCGTACTAGCTTTTCCAATAATATAATATCTTTATTCGATAATAGATCGCCTTTCAATTACGATATCCAAATTAGTTATAATATTTGCGAATAATTTAGCGTTGTAATTCTAGGTTGTCTATTATATATCTTTTTTAAAGATCCCGCCGTAAATCTAATCGGTATTATAGGTGGCTATTAATAACTTGATATTTAGTTGCCGTTGATCGGAGGCGTGCTTTTTACGAAAGGCTTATTTTAAGGCTTAGAGGAGTATGGCCAATCTCCGATATATAGGCTAGCTTCTTTGAATCTTCGGTCCAAAAAAGCTTTGGGTTTAATAATATATCGTATAAGGTTTTAGCAATAGGCCTAATTAGAATATTAAATTGAGTATTAACCTAATTTTCAATATTTTCTTTAATTTCTTTTTTATTAACGTCGGCTTAAATAATAGGTTTATAAGAGAAGGAATCAGCTACCGAATTCTTTTTGCTTAAAATATAGCGGATTGTAAAATCGAATATTCGGATTACGCCTAGCCAATAAGTAATCAGAGCTTTTGGCATATCGATATTAAACTTTTTTAATTGCTAGGCAAAAGTATTGCTATTAATTTCCAAAAAGAAGTATATATTGTATAGCCAATAGCGAAATTTTCGGATATAGTAAAAAGCATTTTTAGCTTTTTTTTTTATTTAATCATAGCCTTTCTCGGCTTTTAACTATATGCCACTCTTATACCGGATTAGATATCGTCGTTTTTTAATATAATGGAAAAATGCTTTACCCTATTTTTTAGGTTTAGCGTTAAATATCAAGATGATTTCCTTTACCGAATAGTCGATATTCACCAAGATTAGCTTCGAGATAATTAGAGCTTTGATCTTATCTATAGCGGCCTATTGATCGGGGCCTTATTAGAATTTAGCACCTTTTTTCGTAAGATCTATAAAGGGGCGCTTAATAATGGCAATTTTCTCATATTATTTACGATAAAAATTGTATAGGCTTTAAAAGCTTTTGACTTCGCTAATATTGGCATAAAGAGGCTATTTAATAATCTTCCTAATTTTATCGTTTATCGGTATTCGCCTAATTAAGCTATAGGTATAGTTTAAAATATCCACCCTTTTATAATATTATTAAGATTTAACGGTAGTAATAATTCTACCGGTTAGCTCAATATTGTATAAGATTTTGTTAACGTTAATTAGATGTTCTAAGATAAATCGACGAACATTAGGCAATTTAGCAACTTTTTAATCGCTGTAGTCGGTTTTAGGGCTTTTAACTAATATGTTATTAACGAAAGGCCGGCATATCATTAGGATTAGGTTATAGAATAACCTATTGACGATCCTTTAGAACTAAGCTATTGAATTGGTAGCACTTTAAGGAAGCGTGCATATTCGAAAAAGGTCTAATAGAATTGAAATCATCGTCAAATCTCTATTGATTAGGTGTAATATCATTTAGTTATATTTTGAGAAGAAATCTAAAAGCGAGAGAATCTTGTATATACCAAAATCTTTAATAAATTCGTCGGTGTTTAAAGGGATTTGGGCATTTCTAATCGTTATACGATTATAACTTTGGCCATTATTAATAAAGCGATATTTATTATCTTTTTTTTTTACGAGAAATTAGCGATTTTGGTAGGTGTTTTGCGATTTTTCTAAAATACTTCGTTTAATTCGTATGCGAAATATATCGTTGGCTATCGTTCTTAAAGCCTTTGGAATAACATTATTTCGGTCTTAAAAAGCGTTATGATCAATGGTGCGGATAACTTAAGGCGGTGCGATATCTTTGTTAAACATATCGATATGCTATTATTCCTACCCTAACGCCGCTTTACGGTAGGAGACGATATATCTAAATAGCTAGCGCTCTTAATTAGATAAAGTTATATAATTATCGACCATTATCGTAGCTAAATGGTCGTCCGTAAGCTTTTCGCTAATAAGCATAGTTGAGAATTTTAGCTTGACGAAGCGGTTATAGATATTAAGTAAAGAAATCTAAAGCAGGTTTATAACCTCTTTTTTATAGCATTGTTTCTAGCTAATATTCCTTTTTAGGACGGACCTATTGGAACGAGCATTATTAACTAAACATATTTTATCGGCTATTTTCTTATATATACCGTTTAATTAAGGAAGAATATAATCTAGCTTCTTTTTACCTTTTGCTAGGGCCCGATTAGAAAAAACCAGGTTTAGCTTATTTATCTCGGTACGGATAAATGGTAAAGGTAGGTTTAATAGAATATTTATAAAGATTGGTTTATCCTACCTTTTACCTTTAGTAATCAGTTCTTAATGTACGTCGCTTATTGAAAGGGAGTTTAAATATATTATCACCTTTTCCCCGTTTTGGAATTATTTAAAAACATTCTTCGGGATTTGAAATTATAATAAATCTTGAGATTTTCTTAGCGGTACGAAATCGATTATCTTTAGATTTTAATATGCTTGATTAAAACCTAAAGCTAATTTCCCGATATTTTAAGCGTAAAAGGAGATTGGTTTTTATTGCCTAAAGTATAGATAAATTGATCAGTGCTAAATGACAATCTAGCTACTAGCCTATTCTCTATCTTTTTAAATTAATAACTAATTATTAAAAAGAAAAGCATGCCGAAAATAACATTAGATATAATGCCGTCAACGCTATTATTAATAATGAATATAATAAATAGGAGATTAATGCCACCGATATAAATTGGGCATTCTATTATACCGACGATCTTGACGATACTACCATTATAAAAGATAGAATTAATACCCTTAACGCTGATTATTTAAAGCTGGTTCTTTCTAATATATAATAGAGGGATAATATTAAACTCAGCTCTAATATTTATTAATATATTAAAAAGCTTATTCGTCGGGGCTCTTATATAATTATTAAGGTACGGCGACGAGCTTATACCTCGCTCTATAATACCAAACGCTTAAACGCTTAACTCAACATTATTCAAATTTAGGTGGCTGCCGAATATAAAGATTTAGAAAGGATTATAGCTTAACAGCGCTAGGATAATATCTAACCATTCCCTATTATATTAAACCACTTTTAAGCGCGATAGCTTATCCGTAATAATTAAATCTTTTCCTAAAATATATTGGATAGCTAAATTCTCTAAATTTAGATATTTTATATTCTAATCGGAGATATTAGCTTTGCGGAAAGGTGCTAATATGCTCGGATATATTTAGAGAATATTGACGGAAGGGTTCGCTAAGCGATTAATTAATAGCGCCCCCTCTTTTATTTCGACGATAATAATTTTGATACCCTTGCTTTTATTATAAGTTTATATAATAGCCTAGATAATTAATTGGTTAATTCTATCGATTTAGAACAAATCCTTATTAAGTATATTCGTCTTTCCTTAAAGGAGGAGCCGAGCGATCTCTTAGATAGGAGTCAAAATTAGAAATGCTTTAATTTTTTTATTTAACCCAATTAAGGCTCGAGGCCGGCTTCGGCGGATAGGTAGTTTAGCGGCGGAAAGTGGAACGAATATAGCCTCCGTAATTTCCGGATCGGGAATACCCGCTATAATATTAAGAGCAGCTATATCTTTAACCTTAACGGAATATAGGGAACGATTTGAATTAGGCATAATTAGTTTAAATATCTTCCGATTAAAGCTAATTATACTTTTTATTAAAACTTCCGGGGATATAGGAGGATTATTTAGTTTTATTTTTTTATTATTAGCTAAGGTATTCAAATCCATTATTTTAGCTTCTTTAATATAAAAGTTCCGAACCACTTAAGGATTATATCTAATATAAAGGCTAATAATAACCTTATTCGAATTCAGCTATAACTAAAGGTAATTAATCCGCTTATTTTTAAAGGCGGCTGGACGAGGATTATTAACGATAAAGCCGATATTAAACTTGGCTTTACCCGCTTTGCGAAGATTTTTGGCTACTTATTCCCTATAACGTTTTACCATAGGCTTGGCGATATGGTTTTGGGATAAAAGGGCTAACTATCCAAGAGCGTACTTAACGATGCCACCGGGCTTATTACGTTATAATCGGACCGTATCGGGGTCCAAAATTTCGTCGATATTTATTTCGATCTTTTTTTTAATTCTTAGCTTTTAATTAACGCCTTAGATTTTATTAATGTATAAGAATCTATAAGCAATCATTTCGCCTAATTAAGGATAATTCAGAGTATTATGATTAAAGCTACCGTAGTTATAGTAGATTAAAGGAATCCCGTTTTTACGAATAATAGCGGTGATATTAACGAACTTATTTATTTAGAAAGCTATTTCTTTATCCCACCCTTAAAAAACATTCAAATTTAAAGTAGTACGAATCTGATTATAGGTATAGCTTTTGGTATAAAGGGTTATTTTCTTTATAACGTCCTTTATCTTGATTTTCTAATTAGCTATAGTGTCTTCGAATATCTTTTGTATATATAGCTTTATATGTTCGAATTGCTCGGTTAAATTATCGATGGTAGCTTCTTTAGCCGCTACCATCTTAACTTTTTAAGCGCTGCTCGGAGCTTTCTGGAATAGGGCTTTCGTTAAAGCAGCTTAGGGATTAGAGGGCCGTAGAGCAACCTTGGCCACTAGCGTAAACCGAATTAAACGATTCGTAATAGATTCGGGGTTTTAACTAAAATCAATATTTTAATTAAAGCTACGTATAAGCGTACGAAGCTATGGTCGAATTAGATCGATGCCCGTTATAGGTTCCTAGAGGGAATATTCGGTTTTACCTCGTAAGCCCAAAATACGCTTGTCCAATTAATATTTATTAATCATATCCTTAGCCGCTTCGCGAACTTTGGGAAATAATTCGGACTAGAGATCTTTCTTAAATTCGAAAATCCTATAGCCCACCTGGGTAAGCCGCTTCTTCTATTTGGTATTTAGATTGTTATAGAATTCGCGAGCTTAACGAAGAGGCTAATTAAACCTTTCTTAAAGGTCAATTATATATACGTACCGATTATAGGCAAAGGTAAGAGATATTATTATCTCGGGCTTCTCCGGATAACGATTTCGTATTAATATTATTAGCCGATCGTTAGTAAGGAAATTGTGCTAATTATTATAAAAGATAAAAGCGTTTTTTAAATAGGCCTAAGCGTTTTTCTAATCCGTATAATATTATAAAACCCCTTTGACTTTAATGCCTAAAGTTATATCGGTAATCTGCTGCTATAGGGCCGAGATCAGGTCTTTATTATTAAAGTGAAGGCGATGTTTAATAGCATTAACTTTTAAGAGAAATTCGGTAATATTATAATTATTAAAAAGGTGGGCTAATTTGTTCGTAAGGATCTCCCGAATTGTATATAAATTCTTGATAGCTTTGCTTAAAGTTTCGGCTGTATAGGCGTTGAATAGCGAGTAAGCCCGGGTAAGATATCTAATAGATTAGCTTTTAGCTAAGCGTCGGCTATAAAGAGGGATAAAGGTATTATCATTACCTTCGTCCTTCTTATAGCTAATAAGAGGGTATTGAGGAGATGGGTCTTCCGTAGATGGGGTATTTTTCCTACTCGAGGAAGATCTTTTAATATCGGCTAAAGCAATATTAGATAGCTTGAGCTATTTCCGGCTAAAAAGATCGTCGGCGATCTTAGAGATTTTCTAATTAGATATATTGTAGAAGGGTAGAAAGTAAAATGCAAAGAATTATATAAAATTCGCGAAAATAATATTTTTAATATTAAGGCTTTTTCTTAAACGAAGATATTCGAATAAAAAAGTGGGCAAAGACCCAAAAGAGTAGGCAAGGCCTATAAGAATCGGTATATAAATGCATCTAATTGGCGAAGATATAAGGTCGAATTATTAGGTATATAAAAAGGGGTTATTGATAATATAAAATTATAGTTTTCCGAAGGCGGTAGGAAAGGAAGAAAAGCGAAAATGTTTTTCGAAAAACAACCTAACACTTAATCCTCTCTTATACTACCCTAATCAAAATCATAGCTAATTGCTAGCTCTTATATCCTTACCGCTTTAATACTCCGTAAAATTCCGAAATAACGATCCTCCTCCTTTTATATGCGAAAGTTCTTTGATTTAAAAGCCTTGTATAGTTTTAATTTTTAGTAAGGTTTCCGTAGAGTTTATATTCTTCGATATATTATACCCGTAGTAAATATAAAGAATAAACCCGGAATTCGTTTATTTCCGATTAGAAGGATTAGGTTCGTTAGGGTTTATATCTAGCTTCCCTTTTTCCCGTTAAATCGGCGGCGTGACTTTTATAGCCTATATCCTTATGATCCTCTAAGATCTATCCTATGCTACGGCAGATATACGCCATATCTTTAAACTATTTCGATAAATGGTATTACGTTAGATATACTCTTTAGTCCATAGAAGCCATCCCGAACCGTAGCAGATCCGCGCCATATTCCTAAATTATTAAAGGCAATACGTTTATCTTATATATCGGATAATTATCGTTATATGCGTGTTATTCTGATTAAATACGGGATTATGCCGGAAAATCGTTAAAACGCCGAGAAAAGCTGAAATGAATATAATGCGAGAAAAGGTAATTATTACGGGAATGGTAAGCTAGGGAAAACACCAAACGTTAATTTAAAAAAGAGGATATTTAGAAAGCTTAATATAAAGATATGGCTATTAAACCGTTAAAGAGGGCTTTATAATAAGCTATATCTTGATAACCGTTAGAGGAAATAAACGTAGGTTATAAATTTATAAAATAATAATCCGGTTCGAGGGATTAATGAACTAGAGCATAGCCAATAAAGCTTATGTAATAGATTCGCCAAAAGATATTGTTGATGTTTAATTTAACGGCGTTGCTGAAGCCGGTAAAGAGAATCGGAATCGGAGTATATACGAGCTTAAAAGCATATAAAAATCGTAATTTGGAATGGTCACGTTTTGATCAAAGTTGGGGGCATCAAATCAGATTGTAGAAAAACGAAGAGAAGAAAAGCAAATGCCAAAAACTAAAACTAGGGCCTAAGAAGAAAATCACCGTCCTAACTGCTTTATACCCGTGATCCTACCCTGATCAGGGCCCAAGACACCCTATCCTCACCCCCCAGGTACTCCCTCCACACCTTGCCCCAGCACAGCGTATCGCCGCAGCCTAAATCAATATTTGAGGAAAAAGCGGTTAAAGGTCGGTGATATTGTTTTGAGATATAACGATATCCGTAATATTAATTATAAAGCAAGCCGGAAATTGGAATATCGCTAACTTAATCTTTTCGAAATAGCAGAGGTTTTTCCGAAATAAGCCTACCATTTATAAACGATAAAAAGCTATCTAATCGTAAGAATATTTTCAATTAAAAGATTAAAGAAGTTTATATTAGATAATTAAGGGATCTAGCAGCTAAAGCTTTTAATGCTATAAAAAAGAGATCCTAATAAGGAAAAGAAAGAAATTTAAAAATGCTTAGAAAATTTTGCTTTAGCTTTTAAAGAAATTTGGCCTCCGCGGGTAATCCTCGCTAACATACCGCTAGCCTTAACACCAATTCCTATCTTTTCCGAAGATAAATTTAATAAAGAAAACTCTAATCAAAAAAAAAATAAACTAAAAACCATTTATCTAATAAAGATAAAAGCTTAATAAAAAAAGACAAATAGAAAAAAGGAAATTTAAGCTATTTAATCATCTTAGGCAAATATATAAGATTCCTTCGAAAACGAACTTCTGATCAAAAGCGATTAGGCGGAGGCTAATGCCTCTTACCCTAAACCCTTTATATTTTCTCGATAAAGTTTCTCGGTGGTTATCTTTATATAGCGAATTAACGGCTTTGCTCCGTTATAATTTCTCCGCCGGCCGTTATCTCGGAGATAAAAGGAGAGCGTTAGCTAGCGCCTTGATGATTTTAATCTTTTGGTTTAATTTCTTCGCGTAATTTACCTTTCTTAAAAGCACCATTATATTCGGTTCGCTCCGATAAAACTAAGTATTGATTATTTGGGAATACCATTATATTCGGTTTGCTCCGATAAAAGGTGGCTTTGGCTATTATAAAGCGTTACGAAATTTATCCTTTTCTATGATTTTAGATTATTAAATTAATTGCCTTTTTTTCTTTTTACTAAATATAGATATATTAGGATTACTTTTGAAGTTAGGAAGGCCTTTGATTAAAGAACCTTGTTGATTTTAGCTGGCTTAATATTAATTTTTTTTTGATTTCTTTATTATTATATTTGCTGGTGCTAAAATAGGTCGATATATTAATGTATACGATTATTTCAAAAATCCCTACGATATCGAGATATCTAATAATAACCCTATAATTAATATCGGCACCGACGATAACCCTTTTACCTGCCCGTCGAAGTATAAATAGTATTATATAGCTAGAACGCTAAGGTAAAGCTAGGAGGATCGTTTCTAAGGCAAAGAAGGCCTCTGATTAAAGGGCCTTGCTGGTATTGGCCTATTTAGGGACTTCAAAAGGCCAATATCGGTTTTAATCAAAAGGCGCACCAACTTGCTAATCAGGGCCGCCCATCGCAACCGTCCCTAGGTTCTGATCACCGTAAGGGGAAGCAAGGCCATATTTGGCTAGCTTTTGTCTCTTTATTTACGATACCTAGCCTAAGTAGAAACAATGACCATTTAAGCGAATATTCGAGCAAAAGAATTATACGGCGAATTCAATTTCGACCTATATTATATTAATGCTAAATGGGATTTTAATCGTTTAATTATTATATATCTATATATAATTCTTATAAGCGTTGAAACTATTAATAGGCTATTAAGGGAAAAAGGTATATGATAATATATTCGGCTTTTACGGGATTTCCGGAATGCTTTGATCAAATGTATTTAAGACTTTTTTAGTAAAATCAGACGGCCTGATAGCTTTCGTTAGATTAGGATAAAAAAGGGCTTTATTAAGAGGATTCGGAGGTAGCTGGAGTTTTGCGGGTGGTAATAAGCTAAAGCATCCAACGGGAACCCTGGCCTTTAGGCGTTGGTTACGAAGGATAGCTGATTGAAGGGTAAAGGTATAAATATAATCGTTTTTTTTTTATTTTTTGTTTTAAATTCCTATAACTCGTTTCCATTTACTTTATTGCTTTAATCAATATAAGCTACGATTTAATTTAAACGGATATTCTTTAAATTATTCCCTTTATTAAAATCGAAATATTTCATTTTATAAAAAAAAAACTCCGAAAAGAAAATTATTATTAACGGCTACTAAAATCTAAGATTACCCCTACTTTAAAATATAATATTAGGTATATCTAAAGATAATTACTATATATTTATTGCTTTAATTATTATCCCGGGTCATTTTCTACCTTAACTTTTATTTCTTCCTTTCTTTCTTTACTAAATTAAGAAATATAAGCTTAATTTCGCTTTTTTTTTAAAGAGATTTCTTTTTAAGCGACGGCGCTTTAGGGCGATATACGAATATCTGCTCCTTCTGATTAGCCCCAAGCTTCTTAGCAGCTTTGGCTAGCTATTAACGAGAAGATAGAGTAAAAGGAGGTTTCGAGATAAAAGTAAGAGTTTTGCGAAGGTTTGGCTTTTAAGGAGATAGAGCTAATTAGGAGGAAGTTTAAAGAAGAGGAGGTTTCGAAAAAGAAGCTTTTATTAATACGGGTAGAATTAATTAAAAAAAATTTAAAAAGGAGGAGGTTTCGAAAAAGAAGCTTTAGTTAGTAAGGGTGGAGAAGGTATAAAAAAAGAAAATTGGCGGCTTTCTTTTACGTTAGATAGATCTAATCGAAGCTAAAAAGCTTTCTTCTATTTTACCCGCTCCGCCGCTTTAATAATTTCGATATCCTTACCGCTATCGATACGATAGATTATGCTTAACAATAAAGCGGAAAGATATATCCCCCGAGGCTCATTTCTATACTTTAGGTATCGTTAATCTTTAATCAAAATAGGAGGAGGAGGAAAAAAGGGTATTTATTTTAGCTATAGCATTTTTGATAATTAGGACGTCGCTATATTTATTAAATATATATTTATCTGCTTCGATATAATAGATATAATTAGCGTATATTCCTTAACAAAAATCAGGGATAAAGCGGCATTCGAAAAAAGGAAATATAATATATAATTTTAAATCTATATAATTAGGTTAATGGTAGTTACGGGATTGACAAGCGAGGCAATAGTTGTAAAGGTTTATATTCCGGTTATTAAAGAAAGCTACGGCGAGCGATACTCTTTTTCGGGCGTTGGTGGCATCGCCGATCAAAAATAGATATCTATTAAAAAGGTATTCGTTATTATATTCGATAAATATTCGATTAGGAAAGCAGCTATTAAATTTATTTCGTATAATTCTCTAAATTGCTTGCTTATATTTTAAAAAGATAATATAAAAAAGCTTATCGATATTTTCTTAATTATTTTTTTTAAGCTTCTATAAACGGTAACGGTAATTAACGTTTTTGCGAAAGAAAGAGAAGATAATTAATAAAAAGAGTAAACGGGTTTTGATAAAGTAGCTGGTATAGCCTGGATTAGTTAGTTGGCGGTAGAAAATGATATAGTAACCGTGATTGGGGATTAGGGCGTTTTTGGCGGATAAGAAGATAGGTTTTTTTGAAAGGGATGTTAGCGGAATAATAGAAAAGCGTTAGGAAAGAGTTTAGGTAGCGGAAAGAGATGATTTTTAAAGAGAAGGTGTTGTTTTATAAAAGGAAAGGGATATAAAAAAGAAATTTAAATTTTCCTTCGGAAGAAAAGCTATTTCTTTACCTTTGCTTTTGGCTTTATTAATGGCCGTAAAGGAAAATATGGTTGCTTTGATCAGGGTTGATTAAAGGTAGAGAAAGAATTGAGGGGAGGCTAAAGAAGTTGTTGTTAATTGTTGGCTAAAGAAAAAGAGGAAGAGAAAGGAGGATAAGGTGGTTGTTATTTAAAGGAAAAGAGAAGGATAAATTTGACCGTTACCGGCAAAGCGCTTTATAACGCTTTAATCAAGTCTGCCGGCTATACCTAGTTACGTTATTACTTTATTATTTCTCTTTATCAATAATTATAAAGAGTTACTAACCATTAAAGGGGAATCAATAGTTATAATTGGGTCAAAGCAAGTTTGCCCTTGATTAGATCTATTATAATTACGATAAGTAAGGTAGTTGTTATTGTAATTGTTGTTTTATGGAAAGAGTGCAAGGGTTAAATCTAATTTAAAAGGAAAGCTTTTTTTTTTATTTGTTAGCATTTGAATTTACTCTTTTATATATACCTATCTTTATATTTTACCTCTTTTATCACTTTCAATCCCTCACCTACACCCACTATTATTAATAACAATAATACTGTTAATAATAATAATAATAACTTTAATTCTCTTATTAACATTTAAATATTCTCTTTTTCTTTTTTTTTCCGATCTTCCCTCCTTTGATTAGACAATATAGCTGATCGCCGGATAAATACCCCTTTTCGAAATATTCTTTCTCTTTTTTCGCGTAACTTTTTTATTACGAAGACCTTTTCTTCCGAAAATATTTAGATATACGGCTATACTCTTTAAAGCTTTATCCGACTTTTTTTTACCCCTTTTTTTCGACGTACTTTTAATTTCTTCGAGATTCGGGAATAGATAAGGAATATTGCCCTTATAGCCGATGAGGATATATTAAATATAGATAATATAAAGGATTTTAATTACGAGGAAGCTATAATGCGAATAATTATAAGGGCTTTTTTAAGGAAATTTTAGGATAAGCTGGCAATTCCTTTTAGGCTAACAGTTCTTCTTAAATTAGGTTCCTTTATTCTAATCAGAGCTCCCGTAAACCCTTTTTTTCTATACCTTTAGGGTTCGGGCTTAAGCAAGCTATTCTATATAAAACCCACCCTCCGCTGCCATTGCCTATGCTTAATATTGATCAAATTATGCCTTCGGTAAAGGCTAGCTCTATTGGCTATTTTAATTTTCGTATCCGGCCGGCCGATTATTTTCGAGAATATTCTTTAAACCTTTTCCGCCGATTCGATATCGGGCTTAGCCGGCTAATACCTATTAATAAAAGGGCTACAATTTATTTTTAGCTTTAATCCGCCTATATAAAAAGCATGATAATGATTTATATTAGGATTATGCTTCCTAAATTATCTAATACGCGAGAATTTGGTTTTTTTAGCGCTTTTAGATTTAACGAGAAGTTTAATTATATATAATACTACCGAAATGGATGGGGCTTTGCTAGGCCTATGTTTGGATCAGATATCGTTTAGGCTTTCTCCAATGCTTTGTATTTCGTCGATATCCGCCCAATCTTTATTAAAAATATGGTCACGGGCAAATATGCTCCTTTCCTTTTATACCTCTTCCCGATAATCGCCTAATTCTATTATAAGAGCTAGAGAAAGGGCTATATCTTAGGAATATCTATTATTTTTTATATAGGCAATCTTTATGATGTTGAAGTAATGATTAGCGAAAAAGAGTTTATATTTAATTTCGATATAATTAATTTAATTAATTGGCAATTTATAGATTTGTTCGAAAACGGGGTTTTAATATTATATTAAGGCCCTTTTGATTTAGATAAAGAGGGAAAATCGAATTTTCGGATCTAAATGGCTTATAATAATCCAAATATTCGTTGGGTTGCTTTTATTATCTACCGGCAATAATATTTTAAAGTATTAATCTATAATAAGGAAATAAGGATGGCCGATTTAATGGATTTTGCTTTTAAAGAGAGAAAAGAGGAAATAAAGATTTTAGAAAATATTTTGGATCGTTATATAGGGCTTAGGTTTAATCGGAGGGGTGGTTTAAAATGGGTCGAGATGATTAAATAAATTAATAGTATAAGCTATAATTTTTATATAATCAATAACCTAAGGTTCTTTTTCCGGGAGCTTGATTTAAATAAAGTATGGTATAGCGATTAGATCTAGAGCGTTATATACTTAGGAATCTTTAGTATAAAGGCGAAGGAGTAAGTTAATATAAAAGGGATACTTCGGGGGATTCGATTAAAATTCGGAAAACTTGATACCCTTTTTTATAAGTTTTAGAAAAATCAAATCAATCGGGATATATTCTTTTAGATCTTCGTTTCGTAGATTTCGGAGGAAGGCTTTATAGATTAGGAGGTAAAATTTAAAGAAAAGAGCTTTATTTATAAGCAACTTAAACTTAAAGATTATAAATTAAGCGGCCGCTATTATCTTATTTATAAAAAGGATATAAATCTAAGGTAATTCATTTATAAAGAAGAGCTTCGAAAGGATAAAAATATTAATTTAGGTAAAGATTCGGATAAAATTATTTTAATAAATATATTTTCCCCGATATATTCGCTTATCCGGCCAAATCTTTTTGGGCTTATATAATTCCAACGATAAATTAGCATTATTGAATTTAATAGGTTTATTATTCGGCTTTTAATCAATATTACTATAGGTAGGGATTATATTGCATTTCTACTTTATTATGCCCTTGATTTTTAAGGTTAAGAGAAATTATTAAATACCTTTATAATACGCGAGCTTACCTAGGAGAAGTAAAAGGAAAAGAAGGTTAGGAGGGCGGTTGAGAGGGTTATATGGAAGGGAGAATAGGTTATAGGTGGATAAAGAGTAAGTTTAGTTCGAGATTTTTTGGTAAAGGCTTTGAATTTCGAAGGGTGGTGTGTGTTGGGGCAAGGTATAGAGAGAGTATTTGGGGGTGGGGATAAGATGTTTTGGGCCTTGATCAGGGTAGGATCACGGGTATAAAAGCAGTTAAGATGGTGATTTTCTTTTTAGGCTTTAGTTTTGGTTTTTGGCATCTATTTTCTTTTTTTCGTTTTTATAATCTGATTTTGATGCCCCTAATTCTGATTAGAATGTGATTATTCCAAATTACGACTTTTGTGTGTTTTTGAGCTTGTGTGTATCCCGATTCCGATTCTCCCTACCGGCTTCAGCAGCGCCGTCAAGTCAGACGTCAACAACGTCTTTTGGCGAGTCCATTGCGTGGGCCCTACTGGCCATGCTCTGGTTCAGCGTAATATGTATATAATACGCTTTTTAATTAATACTTTTCGAAATATAGTTAAGGGCTATACCTTATAGCTACGTCGCCCGCCCTATGCGCTTTATTCTATTATATCGTCGCTTTTACGGATAGCAATAAATATATTATAGCGCTTGCCTATAAAAAAACCGCCTCCGATCTTAGCCGCCATATACGCTTTACCTGTTAATTCTTAATTATTATAATCGAGTTTTTGCGTATACGTAACGTTGCCCGGATAAAGGGCGTACTTATTATCGCCGCTATCGAATCCGCTATTTTTAAATCGATACGTACCCAGCCCAGTCCTTCGTCTTCCAATAACACCTTTGATATTTGCAATTTTCGCAATTATATCGTCGGCGTTATTAACTTTTTTAATTTTTCGCTTAATATAATATTAGCCCGTAATATTCTCGCTCCGGCTTTTAACAACGCCCGTCGCGGTTATTATCCGGGTAACGCTGACGATATAATATAGCAGGCTTTAGCTTTGTTAAGCAATTTATATATAAGTATATAAGAGTTGATTGGCGAGGTACAATTTATTAACGTAAATCTTTTACGCCTTTATATTACATACGTCCCGCTAATCGGTAATAGTTTCGTTAGAATCGCTTTGAGAATATATAGGTCTAATAGATCGGCGTCCTAACGTAGCTGGCTCGGTAATTATGCGAGCGCTTGCGCGAGCGTAGCTATTCGTAATATATCCGCTCCGTATATTATCGTCGCTGCTTTAATATCCTCCCCGAGGGCGACGAAGATAAGATAGATTATTATGCATATTCGTTTTGTAATCGCTGCGACGATTGTATATTTAGTTAGGAGTTATAAGTGTGTTTTATCGGGAGCTATATTACGATTAAATATTAGTTTAAAATAGCCGAGATATTTATATCCCGGCCCCGATAATACCTTGCGGGGAGAAAATAGATTTGTTTATAGGTAGATAGGGTCGAGAGACGAATTCTAATTAGATATAAGTTTAATAAAGTAAAGCTTATACTTTATTTCGATTAGAGGAAATTAACGATGATAAATATAAATAACCTATATTTATGCCGCTTTTTTAATATTTATTTTTTTATATTTAAAGTTAATATAAAGTAGCTACGGCGATCGCTTTCTTTATCTATGCCGCCTTTCTACGGTCCGATTCGGGGTTATTATAAACCCGAGCATCTTTTTATTATACTTAGAATATATTTAGCGTTATAATATATTGGAAATTCTCGAAGCGTTATTAATTCTAGTTTATCGTAATCTTTTTATTTTATTAATATTTAATATAGGCCTTTTTTTTATATCTTTGCCGTTAATATCTCTTTTATATAGAATTCTTTATAATCCTTAATTTTAGGTTTATTAGTTATAAATATTGGGCCTGGGCGATTTTTAAATATAATTTATAATAGTAGTGATTTTGCTTATATGCGTTTTATAAGATCGATATAGAAAGTAAGGTGTTTTTTTAGGAATATCTAATACGATATTTATCGGGTTCGGGATAATAACCATTTTATATTAGTTATATAATTAATTTAGTTTTTTATTTGGCCGGTTTATCTTGAAATTTCTTAAATTAAGCCATATCTAATCGCCGATTTTAAATTATTTTATAGGCCGGCAGCGGCGGTTCATATTCTTTTTTATTTTTTGTTAAATATATATTATCGCCGTTTATATTAATTTTATATTTTTATATAAATATATAAAGAATATAGCTCTTTTACCCGCTGGGTTAGTTTTAGACGTCGAGTTTTTATTTACCCAGGGGATCGGGGATAGCTTATACCCGTAAACCAATTTATTAGGGTTAAAACCGGTAACAATCGAATTACGGTTATTCAATACGAATTGATAAATTAATAGATATAACGGCCAATTAAATTAAGAAAAAATCATAACGATTCGTAAATATTTTTTAGATTTTTTAGTTTATTTTCTTTACGCCGCTATCCATTTATAAATGGTAGGCAATAGATAATAATTATTAAATATTTATTAAGGAGTAGAGCGTAATCTAAAAAAGCCCGATCTAATCCGAACCTTTATCGTTAATAACAAAAGCCGGAAATCCGTAAAATTGCTATCATATATTACGGAAATATTCTATATATACCTCGGCTATTATCGATTTTATAGCCTTTAGTTAGATATATTTCGATAAACGGTCGGTGATTACTAATAAATAGCAAAGTTTGCTATTAATCGAAGGTAGGTCGATTATAAAGTCGACCGAAATATATATTTAATCTCTATCCGGGATAAATAATAATTATAGAAAACCTTAATATAAGTTATAACGGGGTTTAATATTATTATATTATATATATATACGATATAGCTTCCGAATATCCGTTACTATCCTTTTTTAATAATAATTCCGTTAAAAGATTTTAAATAATACATTCTTTCTCGGGTAGCTTATTATGAACGAATCGTGAATTTGTTAAAGGATTTTCATCGTCAACGGTTCCTAGCTAAGAAGCCATAATCGGCTTCGGTATTATAACGCTTTTTATAGGTCGATACCGTAGTCCGTAATTTATATCGTCTTTCCCGCCTTTACCGGGAAATGGTGTGCGTTTTCGATAATAACGGCTAAGCGAATAGAATATAAAGGATTATTAGTTATACCTTGATCTTATAGCTCTATTAAAGTGCCCGATTTAAAAATTAAATAGCTGTTTAGCGTTAACGGTTCCGATTATATTGTAAAAAAGGTCGGTAATAATGTCGTATTATTTTCGACGACCGCCTCTTTTATAGCGTTATCTTTTAATAGCTAATCTTCGGGCTTTTCAAAATCGTCTTTATATATATTAATAATATATATCGATTTAATAAATAAATTTATCGCCGTTATCGCAATTATATATATAGTGATCGGATTGAATATTTAAGCCTTTCGTTTTTTATTTTTGGGCTTATTTTATTTTTGCTTTATTAGCGTATTTAAGCGTGTTTTTTACATAATTGGGCGGTATTGTAAATAGTAGCGGAATAGCGAAAGCGTTTCGGCCTAATATATTTAGCGTTCCGAAATCAAACGAAAGGTCGAGAAGTATTTTAGGCTTTTATAGTCGGTGAGAATTGTAAATGGCGTATAGATATTGCGTAGCTTTGACGATTATATTTTAAAGTAAGAAATGATCGTTAAAAGCTTTTGTTGTAGATAGTATAATTGCGTTTTATAGTTATTAATTATATTAAATAATAAGCCACCGATTTGAGAATATTATTAGATCTTTTTTGGGATAAGCAGCTTTTTAATATCGTCCCTAAATAATCTATTTTTGATATCGTAAGTATATCGGGGTTTTAATATATTAGTATTGGTGTTATAATAAAGATATGTTTTAATTTTTAGAAAGTTTGCTTTTTAATCGCCGTTTATTTTTATCACGTATTTTGTTTAGTAAGGCGGACGAGATAGTCCGTTAGTTTGGAAAAATTATCGATAAAATCGCGGTAGAAATTAGCGATTTTTAAAAAAAATTGTATTTTTCTATATGATAAGGGGTTTTTATTCGCATATTATTCGAATCTTTTCGGGGTCGGCCCGGATATTTACCTTTATTCTTACGATAAAGCTTAAATATTTGATTTCTTTTATAGCGAATTTGTATTTTTTAAATTTAGATTTAACCCGGCTTTTTATAACCGATTTAATATTTTTTTTATTTTGTTTATATAGTCTTTTTTGGATTTTAAAGAGAAGATCAAAAGGTCGTCGAGATATGCTGTAATATATTTATTTAGGATATCCGTGATTATGTCATTAATATAATATTGGAAAATAAAAGGTGCTCCGGCTAATCCGAACGGGCAAATTAGTTATTCGAAAAGATTAAATTGTATCCGGAAAATTATTAAACCTTGTTATCCGGGGGTGATACGGAGGCGGTGAAATATTATACGGATATTTAATTTCGTAAATTATCGCAATTTAGTTAACGCCCGTAACGTCTTTTTAATTAACGATAGGGGGAAACGATCTTACTTTATAATTTTATTTAGGGTATAGTAATTTATATAAAATCGCTAAACTTTTTGGTTTTGCGATTAATAAAACCGGGGCTATAGCCGAAAAAGAGCTCGTTTATATCTAATCTTTATTTATTAATTCCGTTCTTTATCGGCGTAATTTAAGAAATTAGTCTTATAGCATCGAATATAATAGTCTTTACGGGAGCTTTTGTAATATATTATCTTCCGCCGGTTTAATATAGATATGGTGGTCAAAACGCTTTTAGTATAGCGGTAGGGCGGAGGTTTTCTTTTGATCGAAAAGATTACGAAACCGCCATAATTCGGGTGGTAATCGGGATTAATTTTCGTTATCGTCTGTCCGTAGAGTAATGGTTTGGAGAATGTAGGTTATTTCGCGGGGGTTTATCGCGAAAGCTCGCTATATATTAATTTGTATTAATTTAGTAAAGCGCTTTATTTTGGTCGCGAATTTAATAAATACCGACTTTATTATATATTTTAAGCTTCACGCCTTAATATAGGCCGCCGTCGTTAAAATTAATATCTTTTTTTATTTTTAATTTTAAAATAATTTTCTTTGGCGTTAAGAGTTATTTATTTATATTGTATTTAGGGCAGGTTTAAAATCATCTTTTTTGTTATTCCGAATATAATATAGGTTAATATTGGGTTCGATTATCCGTCGAGATTTATACGGAATTTCGCTATATAGGTAATATATAAATTCTTTTTTAAGCTTAATATCGTCTTTAAATCCTGGGGATATAGTAATTAAATTTGCTTTAACCTTAATCGATATATTTTTTTTGTTTATAATATAATAATAATTATAGCCGGAATCTATTTAGGCATTTAGAAAATGGATTTTATTAAATAAAATAAGGATTAGAAAAAGATCTTTATTTATATATAATTTAATTATATTAAATTCATTTTTATCCGATTCCGGACTTATATCGGTTAGATTATCTGATTTCTAAATGAGATAATGTTTAGATATTAGGTTTTTTTTGGTAGGGAATATTTTGGTTAACTTTATCCGTTTAGGCGACGTTAAAATATACCGGGGTAGCTACGGGCCGTAGCTTATATTTCTTTTAGAAATGGTTTGGCGAATTATAACGGAGATATTATCTTTTCTTTAGCCGTACCCGCCATATTTTGGCAATCACTTATATTATACGTTAAGCCTATATTTAAGGGGTTTGTCGAGGGTATTGGCCGTATGTAATTTAACGGCCTGTGTATGTAGCGTTTACGCTTATTATAAGCGTATCTTTATCGGCCGGATACATCGGGCGGGCGAGAAAGGGGCGGTTTGACCGATGTTTTAGATCTAACGCTTTTATTTCGTCGGCTAACTCCCGGTACCTTTCTATCGCCAATATATAATCTATTTTATTGATTTTAATAAAGATAAATATTATCCGGAGGTATCGAAAAATCCGAAAATATAGCTTATTTATTTTAATCTCCGCCGGCTATAATAGGCCATTAGCTTAAATTATCTTTGTTTCGAAACGGACCGAGAATACCGAGAATAATTTGTTTTCGTTGATCTATATCTTTTTTAATTTGGTTAAAGCTTTCTCCGTGATATAAATGTCGCCGAAATAAGCTTCGATATAATCGAAGAATTTGATCGGATTGTAAATGTTTTTGTTCCTCCCGATAATATAATAAACGTTAAGCAATTATTATATAGCCCCGGCGTAATAATTCTAGATATAAATAAATATATGCTATCTTTCCCTGATTTATATTTTATCTGTTTTGAAAATGAATTGGATCGTTTAGCGTATTATTATCTAAATTGTCGTAGAATTTATAAATATTGGTTAATCGTAGTGTTTGCGTTTGCTGCGGATAATTTCGGCGTCTTATTTATATCGAGCTATCTTGATTTAGATCCGGGCTTAATTCGCTACGGTAGATTATGTTATTATATATAGCAGATCGGCGGGAAGCGGCTAATTTGGCTATATTTATAGCTATATTCATTATGCCGGCTAGCCCGTTTGATCTGCTTAATCCGGCGGTCCGAGCCGTTATATGAGAAATATAGCTATTTGGTATATCGTTTCTTTTAATCGGCGGAAATCAGCTTAAGTAAACGCCGGCCCCGGTTAAAGTTGAAAAGTCTTTATAGGTATAAAGGATTGGGTATTCGCCGACGGCCTATCCTTTTAGGTAATAGCCGAACCTATTATAATATCTATAGCGTTTTTTTATAAAATCGTTTATATCGAAATAATTAATTTAAATAGACCTTAATTGAATGTTATGTTCCGATTTATAATAGGAAGCTAGATAGGTGCTAAATGGTGTTATTAATTGAGATGCTACGAGAATTAGAATGTGTGGAGCGGGCATGCTCTGTATATAAGACGTGGCCTAATATCGTATAATTAGAGGGCTTATTGTGGGCCTATTATGCACCGTCATAATGAACCCTAGATTTAATGGCTATAGCCTAAGTCCATGATAGGGAATTAGATTAAGAAATTCCTCTGACGAACCGTAAAAAGACTTCGGACGAAGCTTATTATAATTATAATAGCGGGGAATACTTTTATGGCAAAAGCTGCTTTTATAAATATGTATATATAGCTTGCAGAGGGAACCATCTGGCGATAAAATGCGATAAAAAGGATAAAATAAGCTAAGATGCCGCCGGGAGCTTTTTTTGCGCTAATAGATGGATATTTAAACTCTTATATTTCGCGCCGGCGGTATATATTATATTATAACCTAGATTTAACACCGTACCCGGGTTTTTAGTAGCGGATATATTTAAGCCATTTTTAGTTTATTCTCTTTCCTTTTTTATTCCGGCGGAGTAGCGTTATTTTTTAGGGCTATATTTTAACGATTTCAGCAATATTTTGATTTAATATTTTAATATACCGCGCTTAGTTCGTGTATGAGGGATTTGAATAATTGTTTTTTTCGACGAATCTCTCGTTGTGCCGAGATAATCTAAAAATAATCCCTATTGAATTGATAAGAGATCTATTATTAGGCCGAATATATTAGGTATCCGGATAACCGCCGTTTTTTGGATTACCCTTCGGGCTTATATTTAAATCTAATAGTGGGTTTCGCTATATATATTATCTTTCGTATCTTAACGGATACGGAGTTAACGATAAGATTCCGGACATTTATTCGATATTAGCATATACGTGATAGGTAGAGCTATTTATATTAGCGGTATAAATTGGCCGGGGTATAATTTCTATTAAACGGGATTTAAAAAAAGTATTCCGGATGGTCTATATTATATTATATTTACGATAATTATAAGGTTTTATGTAAAAGAATCGTTATTATATAGAAAATTATTTGCTATTCGGCTTAGCGATAATCTTTTTTATTTTTAATCTATTTATTAAAGCCTTGTATTAGATCTTTTTATATTTTTTTATTTTAGCTTATAATCGCATATTATTTGGACGATTTTATTTTAATTATCTCGGCTATATATAACCACCGTTTTATTAAAATTATAGATAGCTATAATTGTATCGTTGCCTTTTTCGGTTTAATATAGAATATAACGAAAAGCATATACGGTATATATATAGAATACCTCGGTATCGAAATTGATATAATCGCGATAAAAGCGCGCTTTTTATAAAAGAAGTTAGATAAAGCGGTTAGGTTAATCTATTAGACGATATAAATTAGCCGTTTTACGAGATACGAAATGGATAATTTAATAGGTTTTTAAGTTTTCATATTATAGTAATCTGCTTAGGCTACATATACTTACGATATTTATAGAATTTCTAAAATATATATAAGCGTATATAGGCGAAGCGCTGCTTTACATTACATATATTATGAAACCTTTATTAATAGCGCAATCTTTTATCGCAATTTAATAGCATTCGATTCTTCGATAACATTAGCCGCTTAATATTTTATTTATTTATTAATACTTTGGATATTATATAAAATAGCTTTTGATTTTCTAGATTTTATATATAAGATATATAGGCCGATACTTTTCCGATTCTCTAAGCTTATAGCTTCGTAATTGCATAGATAGGCTATATTATATCATTCCCGTATATTAATATAAAAGAAATTATCGCTATCGCTATCGCGATCGAGCGATAGGCCCTATTATAGAAGGGTGGACGCTTAGTTATATATACGGATAATAACATTGCTTTCGCCGGAATTTTCAACGGTATAACCAGAAACCTAGATTTTATAACATCGTTATAAATTACGTTAATCCGTTTAGCAATATTTGATATTATCGTTTTTATCCGACGGGTTATATCCGAAGATAACGATTTCGCGGATGCTTTATTACAATTCGATTAGGCCTAAATCGTTAATTATTATCTATAATAGATCGCCCCCTTTTATATAACCCGGACTCTAAATTTATCAATCGATTATAGCTAATAATCGGCAATATAAATATAATCAAGCTGCTATAAGCGCGATTGAAATTATTTATATATTAAAATTATCGCTTAGCGATTCGTTTTTATAAAGCTTATTGCCGATATTATAATTTAAAATTATAGCCGGTAATATTCGATTTTTTTTTCTTTCAAATTGTAAGCTATATTTTCGGGGATACGAATATTTTATATTAAAAGCGATTGTTTAGCGCTTTAATTCGAATATACCTTTTTTTTGTTACGTTTAGTCTACGTCGATATAGGCTACGATATAGAGATTTTCGCGCATTTGTTATTTTGGCGTTTGGTTTATAGAGTTAGCAACCTATTTTTTTTACGACGCTTTAAAGCGTAAAATATTTATAATAACCTAAATCTTCGCGGAATCTTTTATAAACAAAGCTTTCGAGGGAAAGTATCTAATAGATATATTGAATTTAAACGTTCTATTTATTATAGCGTAAGTAGGCATAATATATTTCCGGGAAAATTATTAAAACCGATAATTTAAACGATTATATTAAAAAGAAAACATAATTTATTAACCATTATTTGAAATTCTCTTTATTTTACAATTAGGCGATCTTCTTTTTCCCGCAAAATAAAATAAACAAATATAATTATGGTATAGAAATCACGTTTATACCTAGCTACAACGGTATTTATATAATATATTATTTAGCAATTCTCTTCGATTCCCGCCGCAATTTACGGTTTATTGCTAATTTATTTCGATTCAATGATTTAGCCCTATTTAATAAAACTAATATTTACGCTATATTATACGCTAAGCTCCGGTATATCAGCGTAATTAATAACTAGCTTATAAATTATAATTTCCGCCGCGGGGCAGCTTAATACGATATAAATAATAACGTCTTTCGGGAAAATATTATAATATTTAAACGATAATCGAGCAAAGCTATATATCGTTATTATTTAGTTAACATTTACCGTATATATAATATCTATTAATAATTTAATATAAATTAATGTCCCGATTTTTTTAAAATATATATAACATAGCTTATATTGTATATATTAAACAATTTTTTAATTTTATTTAAAATTATATGATTTATTTGCAATTTAATAATTATATTTCGGATTTCGGCTATAATTTAAGGGTATATTTTGGACCGTGGTTATTTAGTTATAAAGGGCTTCGAGGGCGGCGATTTAGATATCGGCTATTTTTTTTGGTCGATCGCGAGATCGATCGCTTCGGCGGCTAAAAGGACGGTTATTTTTATACATCATAAAGCGGCTGCGAGAGCTTTTTTGCGCTTTTCTTTTTCGGCAAACCTCTCGCCCGTGGTTAAGCCTAGACCACATAGAAAGCGGCCAACGTTAACCTTAGCTTCCACCTTCTTTTCTTTATTATCATTGTCATTATTGTTATCGTAGTCGTTATTGTTATTATCGTCGTTGTTGGCGGCGGCCTTTGAAAATTAGCTTATATATATATAACGTAGATAGTATTTATATATAATAGCAGAGGCTTTTTTTTATTTATCGTTTTTATCTTTATTTTCTTCTTTAATAAGGGCGGCGTATATAGCGGCTATAATACGGTGTTTCTTATATATATGTTGATACATATAATCATAGCATAGATTATATAATTTTTTTTTTATCGGTAAAGCCTTTCAACTTTTGCTAGAGCACTGTTAGTTTATCGAAAATATCTTTGTATTCCGAAAAGGCCGGTATATATTTACTTTTGCTTTTATAGCGGTTATAAGATTGCTTTAAGCGGGCGTAGTAACGTTATATATAAGAATTAGTTATAAATATAATATATATACGATAGGCAATATACGCTATCGGATTGATTAGATTTTTTTTATCGAATATAAGGGCGGCTGGGAAAATTAAAGGTTCGGTTAATTATAGTGAATTGTTCGATCTATAAATGATAGGTTTAATTTTATTATTAAGCGATATACAGCGTCGTTGTAATATTAATTTATATAAATTGTGCATAGGTTGATAAATAAAGGAAATCTAAAATAACGCTACGAGCAGTATATATTATAATTATTACATAACCACGTTAATTAAAGCGGTCGCCCGGCTACGCTAGCGCCGTCGCCCGGCGATATTTATATATATTATATTAAATATATTCTTAATATATTCGCCTATAGCTCGCCCTAGAGCGGTGCTTTATATATACGAGCTTTTTAATAGATCTTTGATATTATAAATGTAGCCGTTACAAGCGCATATATGCTTCGCAAAAAGGGCTTATCTATATATATTATATTAAAGGAGGTTTATTAAAGCGGTATTGTATATTTATTGCGAAGAGCGCTAACGCCGCCTAAAATCTAATAAAATGAAGATTATACCTAACAGACATAGCTATTATATATATTAACAGATATATAGATTTATTGTTTGGTTATAGCTATACGGATTAATATATAAAGGTTGATTATATGCTTGTATAGCTATATAATCTATAGTTTATGAAATCTCTATTTTATTATTATTAATAAGCTAGGCAATTAAGCAATATATATTAGTAATTCGATCACCCGCCCACCGTCCTACGTAGGTGTTAAGCGAATATAAGAAAAGGAGGAGAAAGGAAAGGGATCTAGGGTCTTTATCTTTGATATTATATATAGTTGCTATATATATCCGCGTAGGGTTTCTTAACAGGTCTTCAATCTTATAAGCATAGCCGACATAAGCGCGTATATGCTTCGCAAAAGGGGCTCACCTGTATACACTGTACTAAAGGAGGCTTACTAGAGCGGTGTTGTATATCTACTGCGAGGAGCGCTGACGCCGCCCAAATCTGATAAAATAAAGACCACACCCAACAGAAACAGCTACTGTGTATGTCAATA